>JAOTRH010157103.1:0-13007 GCA_034768845.1 Heliamphora exappendiculata | reverse complement strand
CTGTTTTATAAAATTGGAGGAGCTGCGTTTCTGTTACTTAAACGTAATAAAATATTATTTTTTGACTTTCTTTTTTTTCTTTTCATTAATTGGTGAGATGAGAATAAGGAGAGGAGATCTAGAAAGCTGCAGCTCGAAACAATGAAACTCAAAAGCTTTTTCATGTTTAGTCAATTGAGATCAAACATTCTTCGTATAGAGTTAATTTGTAAAGAGTTAAAGAATTAATCAATCAACTTAAACCAATATACAAGTCGGTGACAATTATTATAACTAATAAAAAGAGTTTCATTAAATAGAGGAAAATGAAATGGGGAAGAAGAAATAGATGCTTCCTTAGGTAATTTGGCTTTACAATAGATTTTTTTTTTTTTTGCTTTAAGTTACTTTAAGCCAATTAAGTAAAAAATTTATTCGATAAATTTTATGGGTGATTTTTAACCAAAAGACAATAAGACAATAAAGTTTGATTTAAAGTGATTTTAAGTTAAAACACAATAAGACAATAAACCCAAAAAATTTAATTCAAAAAAAAGTTATAATTTTTTTTGTTACATTCACACAATTTTGTATTTAGTATAAATTTTATTTAATAAATCTCGACGAGTAAAAATTAAAAATATAATTTTTGTAAGAAACTTAATAATCAAAAAAGGTAAAAAGGTTAAAAGCTAGCCAATAAGCAAAAAATTAAAATGCCGACATTGAAAAATAAAACTAAATACTTTAGACTTTAAATAAAGGCCAGAATCCATAGCGCCAATCATTTAAGCATTATGCTCTTTTATTCATGAGAAGGCATCATTTGATCTTTATCTACCTGTTGTGGTTATGATTTGGATGTAAAGACTTAAATGCGTATGAATAAGCATCAAACATTAAATCTTAGGAAAATTAATAAGCGGTGTTTGTTTCGAAAACTCGTAAATTAATTAATTCCTCTCCTGTTGTTTTGAACAACCACGGCGCATCCTTAATTATTTTTTCAGTACGCAATTGGGACAACCACATTAAATAGAAAATACCCTGGAATCATAATTAACGGGATTGAATTAGCTAATGTATATATTTGGTGTCATGTTAGAGCATTATTGGCAACTAGTTCAAGGTCTTTTTTTCTTTCTTTCTTTTTTTTTTTTGACCTATTGCAATTTTAGCTAAAATGTTATTTTGAATTAGAAATAGATTATTTTTGGTAAATTAGTTTGTAAGTTATCTCTTTTTTTTTTAGTTAATTAGTGATAAATCCTATTTTTAAGAGTTGTTTAATAATAAATCCCATCATAAGTTTTTTTAGTGAAATAAGTCCAACTTTTCAACATTTAAACTACTTATGGACACTTTTACCCCTAAAGAATAAATAATTGTTGATAAATGTGTGCACACGTCCAAAGTGTAATTGGCTTTCTATATTTTTTTTTCCTTTCATAAAAAACATCAAAAGCTCACTTTCACTTCCATGAATGTTCACACCAGTTTCGGCGGAAAAAAGTTATTTAGCGTTCCTCCTCCTCCTCCTTTCCCTTGCCACCGACGCCACCAACCACCACAGCCGACACCACTGACCACCACCGTCAACGCCACCTACCATCTTTATCGACGCCTCCACCAGCGAATCTATTGGCACACAAACGATGTACGTTCCTCGCCACCTTCTTCTCATCCTCCTAGCTGTCGCCCCTCCTCCACTGCTCCTCCGTTGCTGATCCTCATCCTCCTTCTACTAACTGTCGTCGCCCCTTCTTCTCCATCCAGATCTAAACCACCGACACCGCCGATGCTCCTTCTTCAATCTACTTCATTGGATGCTGCCACCGCTCCTCCCCATCCTCCATTGCTCCTCCTCCACCGCCACTCATCCCCTCATTACATCCGTTCCAGATCTCACTGCCCCACTATCGCGCTTTATCTTTTTCCTCCTTGCCGCCTCCGTCGTTACTCCTCCTCCTTATCGCCATCGCTGACCACCAAATCTAGACCATCAACTTCAAATCTTGCCGCCGTTGCCGATAAATCTGTTAAAGTGATAAATTTATCAAAAGTTAAACTGATAAATTTCTCAGTTAAAGTGAGAAATATTATAAGAAATTATGTTAAAGTGATAAATTTATCAAAAGTTAAAATAATAAATTTTTTAGTTAAACTGAGAAATGTTATGAGAAATTCTATTAAAGTAATAAATTTTTCAGTTAAACTGATAAATGTTGCTAGCGAAATTGACAAATTTTCAGGACGTTAAACTGATAAATTTTCAAAATGTTAAACTGATAAATTTCGTCGGAGAATAAGAAAAAGAATGTTGCTGGAGAAAAAAGCAGATCGTCGGACAAGAAAGAGTTGCCAAAGTCGCCGCCGAAGGAGTCGCCGTTGCTGGAGGAGAAGCAGTGGCGGCATGGTTGGGAAAACACTGTTTTTGGACAATGTTAGAAGTATTTTGGGAATAATATATTGAATTATGATTAAATTTATTAAAATTTATTATATGTGATTAATCTTCTTATAACTATATAAATTAGGACTGCGGCCAAAATTATCGCCTTTTTTTAACTTGGTTGGTTAGGTAAAAATGTTAATTTTTTTACTTTTTATTCAAATTTGATAGTATTGTCCTTCTACATAATTGATTATAAGTATTATATATAATTGACATTAGTAGTAAATAGATGTATTATTGTCTTTTACAATAAAATGAGAGTTTGAATAGAGTATTGTATAGATTATTGTTTTGATTTAACTTTTTAATTTTCAATTAGTTTTTGCATTTTTAATAAATAGAGTGCTTTAGTTTTTTTTTAACTAAACAGTTTAAATATCCAATCAAGTCCTGTTGGGATATAATTACCAATCTCCGTACGGTATCAGAAGCACAACCATGCATATACCAAAGAGAAGATCACACAGAACTTATGTGGTTCGACACGCTTGCCTACGTCCACGGATAATAGAGATAATCTATTATGAAAAAAATTATTTACAGACTGATTTTCACAAATTAATTTTTTTAAATAAGCTAAACGATACAAAATCTTAAACTAATCAATCACACAAGTAGAAATTAAAACAAACCACAATCACACACGAGACGGTAATTTTTACGTGAAAAATTTCAAATCGGGTAAAAACCACGAGACCACACCGGGTCTAGAAAATAAAACACTATTAAATCGTTAGTTACAAAAAAATCTTACAAACCCTAATGTTGCACCCACAACCAATGGTAGTAAGCCTATCTTTGCCGAATCCACGTGCACCAACTCTTGTGCTTGATCGCCACTGGAACCCACCACCAGACTTCAATGCTGACGGACTCCTCCAACAGACTTTAACACTTGAGACTCCTCTCAAGCGACTCCACGAACAGATCGTTGAATGTTTGGAAGACTTGATGATATATTGAATGAGCGAAAGCTTAGAAGATCATCAAGTTGTAGACTAACCTGCGCGTATATAGACTAGCTTGCGAGTAAGTAGACTAGTTTACAAGAATAATGAATTACCTTCAAAACTTGTGGCGGCTAGATTTTCATAAACAATAAAAATATGGGTGCTCACTTAACAAAAAAACCAAGCTTCCTATATATAGGAGCATACAAAAACCCTAGCTGCTGCTTCATTAAAAACCTGACTCGTTGAGGACCGCTTGAGCGGTCTATTCACCGCTGTGAGGTTCAATAGACCGCTCAATAGACCGATCGAGCGGTCTGTCGGGTGGTCTGCCCTGTGAGCAATTTTGATTTTTTTCTCGTCGTTTTGCGTGACTCTGCAATATTAAAATCGTAACTCCAAAAGAACATGTATTAAAACATCAACGAATAAAATAAATAAATTGAATAATTATTTGTCACGTATTTGCCAAGCAAAAGAACGAATTAGACCGAAATCAAAATTCGTAATAATCTCCCCATTTGACAATTCTGTGACGAAACCCAAAAGACTAACTAATCTAATGCAGCAAGCAAACAAAACAACTAATCCAATGCGGCAAGAAAACAAAACTATATGAACTAAAAAAAACTCTACGACACAAGCACCTGACAAAACACAAAAAAATCCCCCTCAATCACCTAACAACAAAAAAACACACTCCCCCTCAAACAAATAACCATGCTCTAACAAACATACATCCATGGTCCAAGCCGGGAAACCTACTAATACTCTCTCCTTTTTTTGTCACGAAATGACAAACAAACTCAAAAAAACAAAAGAAAAATAAATTTTTTTGGAGCAGGGAACAAGATTAAAGAAAAATCACTAGACCCATGCAAATATTCATTTACTTAAAGTCAAAAAAATCTAGTCAAATTGATTAAAGCACACACAGAATTCAAGATACCCTATATTCATATATGAACGAACACAATCAGAGTAGATTCTATATGAAGCAGTGTGTGTGTGACTTGAAATATTTTCAGACTCTAAGATCAAATCCTGCATGAGATCTATGTGGCTGAGTCGCATTTATTTATCAGAAACCAAAAAATTCATAAAGTCAAACCAGCGTTGACCCAATTCACTTTATTGGTTAACTCCCCCTTAACTAGAGATTGCAGTTTTTTTTAATACTTTCATAGGCGGTTTTCACACTAATACGAACGAAAAAGCAAGGTTCGCATAAGTAGCTATTTTCTAAGCAAATTTTGGCACAAATTTCAAGCTGCACACTAATACGTACGAAAAAATAAGGTCCGCATAGGTAGCCATTTTCTCAAACCAAACAAACAGAACCAAAAGAAGAAGGGAGCTTAAACATTACGATCAAGTGGGTCGCCACTATGTGGTCATTTTGTGAAATCTTTAGATAATTGAAAGATAAAAAAGACCCAAAAAAATATAATCCCAATTGCGAAAGATTCTTGCATCTATTATTGTTCAAATGGTGTACAAAATAGATTCATCTCTGAAAGTATTCTACCCACTATGAACTAGATTATCCAAAAACAGTGCGGTAAATAATCTCAAAGCCTAAAAAGTGAGATCTTAGTCAAAAGAAATAATGCACAGAAATAGGTACTCAACCTTTAATAAAGTCCCCCACAATTTTTTTTTTTTAACGACAAAAAAACTAAAAAAACTCTAACCCAAAAACAAAAAAAACAAGACTCAAAACAAACTAGGGACTACGACTAGCCAAAAAGCTATCTAGATCACTTTTCGAACCCAAATTTTTTTGATTTTCAATGGCACAGATTCTGGGTTAGACATTCAATTTTTTCTAAGTTGTTGTGGCATATCAAATCTGAATATATATTGGTCAATCAACCTAGTGCAGTGAGGTCTGATGTGTCCCTTTATACCACAGTGATGACAAATAGGCACAAAAAAAGTATTCCTATTCAATTTCATGCAATTGGAACGTGTGTGTCCAATAATACCACAATTATGACAAGTAGGAATAAATTTAGCTTTTCTTACCTCACCATGTACAATGGTGGATTTACCCGTCTGATTATGCCACTTTCTGCCTTCATAACCTTTGGTGCAGACTTAGGTAAAGTTGGCTGGCCACTTTTTTCTTTTCCTTTTATCGAGTTGCTCGAAGAAGCACCAACAAAGTCTAGTCCACACCTATCTGTCACAGCTTTTTGTATCCCAAGCATGTCATCCAACGCCATGGTGCCTGCATTCAATTTCTTGAAAGTAGATTGAGCATTTAACATATCTTTTTCAAATTTAATCAATTTTAATTCAAGATCAGTTTTTAACTCAACACAAACATGCAAATCTTTTTCAAGAAATTCAATCATGGTTTGTCTAGTTTAACACACTTCAGACAAGTCATTTTTCTCTTTTTCACATTTTGCAAGTTTTTCACACAAAATCTCCCTGTCTCATTTTAATTTCACAACCAAGTCTTGAGCTTCAGTTAGCTCTTGTTTGACACCGTCTTTTTCTTTTTAACACAATTTGTATTTTTTAACCAGTTTTGTATTTTGTTTGGTTAACTTGTAACACTCTCTATAAAGCTTATCATAAGCTTGTTGAATAGTTTCTTCATCCTCATTTTCTTGAATATTGTTAATCTCATCATTCTCTTCATTTCAAGAGTCACTAAAAGAGTTATCATTAGTAGACTCAATGAATTCCTCTTTAAGAATATCCATTATTGCAAATCAATCAAAGGATCACAATTAAAAAAAAAAATTTTAAATATTTAACCTGCTTTGATACCAATTGAAAAATTCCGTTTATCGACTGATTTGCACAAATTAATTTTCTTAAATAAACTAAACGATGCGAATAAGCTTAAAACAATCAAACCCATAAGCAGCAAATAGAAATAATCACAACCACACACGAGACGACGATTTTTACGTGGAAAACCCAAAACCGGGTAAAAATCACGAAACCACAACGGATCTAGAAAATCAAACACTATTAAATGTTGGTTACAAGATAATCTTACAAACCGATGTTATACCCACAACCAAATGTTTGAAAGCCTACTCCTGTCGAATCCACGTACACCAACTCCTATGTTTGACCGCCGTTGGAACCCACCACCGAACTTCAATGCTGACAGACTCCTCCACCAGACTTTAAAACTTGAGAATCCTCTCAAGCGACTCCACGAACACAAACAAATTGTTGAAGGTTTGATTGGCTTGATGATTGACTTGACTGCGCTGAAGTTTATTGAATCATCAAGTTGTTGTAGCAAAGCTTGCCAGTATGTGTTATCTTCAAAGATTGTGGCGGCTAGGTTTCCCACAAAATAAAATAATGAGCCACCTCACCATAAACCCTAGCTACTTATTTGTATATATAGAGGTTTCCAAAACCCTAGCTGCCTAATTCAACAATAGAAAAGCTGCTAAATCAATAATAGGAAAGCTACTAAATTCACAATAGGAAAGCAGCTAAATCCACCTAGCTTCCTCTTTATAATAACCCTTCCAAATCCCTCGCTGTTGCTTCAATTGAAATCTTCTGCGACGAGAACCGCTCGATTGGTATATTAACCGCTCGAGCGGTTAATGCCTGCTTTCGGTCAAATTGATGCAGAAACAAAACAACCGAGAGGTTCATTAGACCGCTCGATATACCGCTCGAGCGGTCCGTCGGGCGGTCTTTCTTGCAAGCTCTTTTTTATATTTTCTCATCTTTTTGCGTGGTCCTGCAATATTAAAATCATACCTTCAAAAGAACAAGTGTCAAAATATCAATGAATAAAATAAATAAATTGAATAAACATTTGTCATAGATTTGCCAAACATAAAACGAATATTGCCGAGGGCAAAATTCCTAACATTAGATATTTTAATAATAAACAAAAAACTACTATAAAAAATTATCCCAAATGTCCTAATTTTTTTTATTCCTCTTTTCTTTTTCTGAAGAAACTTGACATCTTAAAAGTCAATTTTTTTAAACATCCCAAACAGGCGTTACTCGATCCCAGGCTTGCATAAAGCAAGTGGCTTGGCCACTTCTCAAGCTTATAGTTATAGAAGGTCCCGCGTCAAATATATATTCTGTACTAAAAATGTTTTTCTATTTAAAAAACGGATCCCAAGGTTCTTGAATCCCTAACAAACGCCTCATTTGGGTTAAGATTTTAAATCAGTGTATTATTGTATTTTAGAATGAGGTAGGTGTTTGAATAAAGTATTAATTAGTGTTTTGATTTTATTTTTTGGCATTTTTTAGTTTTTTATTTTGTTTTTTTCCAAACGGATTATGTTGTTTTTTTTTTTTTTGTATTTTTAGTAAAAATGTTAAAATGCTAAAAAGCTTGGCTTACCAATCAAGTTGTTATTACTATATTGCTTGATTGCCTTTTAGCCTTTTAGCCTATTAGTCTTTTTATTTTTTATAAAATTATATTTTTATAACTTACTTGTCGAGATTTATCAAATAAGATCTATATAAAATATAAAATTATGTGAAAATAAAAAAAATAAAATTTCCCTTAACAGTTTTTCATTTTGCTAAAAGCCTCTATAAATCATGGCTTATTGCCTTGTTGCCTACGTAACTTAAAGGTTTTTATTGCCTTGTTGCCTACATAACTTAAAGGCACTTCAAACCAAATAAGGTTTAGCCTTTAAGCCACTTAAAAATTACTCCAAATGAACTTGTTGCTTAATTGACTTAAAGTTACTTAAAAACACCAAAAAAAAAAAAACAGCTTTAATCCGGCTTACCAAATGATGCCACGGGCTTATGGAAGTTATCATAGTTTTTTAAGGGCACATTTGATTGCTGAATTATTTTAGTAGAGATTGAACTGTTGATAAAATTATGCGGGATAAAAAAAAAAGTACATCCCTATTTATCTGCTAACAGTGTTCCTTCGACGCGAGCAGACCTACACTAGTTTTTTGAGACCCCTTTCTAAGTTCTAGTGGGATTTCCGATCAAATTTCCTAAAACTTTCTCTAGCAGAGTTAAAAATCAACTTCTATTTGACAATAATGCAAACATGCTAATGCTTTAATGAACCAGGCTGCCAGAGTGATGCTGAGTTCGTCCATTTGTGTAGTAATAGTGTCTGCTCTACTCTTTGCTGGAATGATGTATTAGTGTAATTTTAATCGCAGAAACAAGCTGTGAAATAGCACTAGAAATTCTCCGTTTTCTTCATCTTAGCTTCTTTTGATATTAATTCCATGGGAAGTTCCTAAAACTTGTTTACACGAAATTGGATACGAGTGTTAGATGTGGGTATGTGTGCAGATATCATATTCATCTAATTCCAATTTCAAATGATATGAATGCCTAACAAAATATTTTACAAGATGGAATAGAGTATTTCATGTAAATACAAGTGTTCTATACACATCATATGGCAAACTCGAATGACTAAATTTGCTTGTTGATTGGATGTCTAACCACTTATCTCGGATCGTATTTCAGACTCTTGCCTAAGTATCGTGTATCCAATAAGGATACATATCGGGTACTTTACACAGGTTGAAGAGTCCATGTAAGATTACAATTCTTTCTCCGTCTTACGTGAATTATTTATCACTTGGTGACCACTATATCCAGTTCTGTTAGATAAGAACTTCTGGTACTTAATTTCACTCTCAATTAATTATGTTGTCATTGTGTTTACTTATGACATTCCATTCCTCAAACTCGCAGGCATAAATCAAGTAGATGGAAGCTCCTTATAGGTAAGTAAACCCTCATTCTTGTAGAAACCTGGCTAATGCAGAAATTCAAACTTAACCTAAATCATCTCTCATAATACTCCAATGTCATTTTCAAGTCTATTTCTCTGGCAATGTGGCCAGAATTCGCCAACTTGTGACGAGCAACCAATAATTGATTTATGAAACAAAACACCAGCATCCCTATGGGAAATCTTGGAACTAGGCACTCTTGTGGAACCCAACCCCCATTGTAAATGGAATTTAGGTTATGCATTGATCATTGTTGAACTTGATTTATTAGTGTTGACTCAAATTGAATGTGGACTATATTTAAGATCTCCAGGATTTATTTATAAGACAACACATGACATTTTCTACTTAGAGAGGCGCCTTTTAGGTTAGGCCAATATAGACAAAACCGTGAGGTCAGTTGTAAGTTAGACCACAGTAGACAACACTTCCAGGTGGGGGCAAAGGCCCAATATCTTACCATATCAGATTATAGCACCTGATGCCACAACGGGTTCATACTAAGGTTTCGTCGTTTAATTGTC
This sequence comes from Heliamphora exappendiculata, assembly GCA_034768845.1. Taxonomy (NCBI): domain Eukaryota; kingdom Viridiplantae; phylum Streptophyta; class Magnoliopsida; order Ericales; family Sarraceniaceae; genus Heliamphora; species Heliamphora exappendiculata. The sequence goes on along the minus strand of JAOTRH010157103.1, from coordinate 3,355 downwards.
ATTTAGGCCATGTTTGGAATGGGGGACATGAGATGGGAGGGATTGAATTAGAAAACATATGGGGTCACCAATTAAAAATTTCTCTCGTGACAAATAATCTCATTTTGTATGGAAGGATTGGGACAAATAGTCCAATGAGTGTAATATTAGTAATTTCTTATTCGTGATGTTAACAATACTAGGTCCCTCCTGGTACAATCAGATTCTAAACCATCTTCCTCCTTATCTACCGATCAAAAATAATTTTATAACCCGTATCTCATTCTTTATCACACTCTAATTAAGCATGAACTAAATTTCTAATATATACATAATTCTATCCATAATCCTCTGTTATTAAAAAAAATATGTTAAAATCACAGTATTACTTATCCCTTGTATCCTATCCAACTCCATCTGGAATAGAAAACTAGGTCTTAGTTGCTCATGAAGCTTAATTTGACCCTTGTGTAGGTGCTACCACTGGAAGCATTTTTGTTCTTCTTCTTGCAGTATTACTGCTCATGTTCAAGTACAGAAGAACAGCTGCATTCCCAAAGGCATCATGTTTTGGAAGGAATCAAATCCCAGAAGATGAAAGAAATGCCAAGGAGTTCATTAAGAATTATCAATCCACCTTGTTGACAAACTACTCATACAATGAAATAAAGAAGATGACCAGTGGGTTCACAGAAAAATTAGGGGAAGGTGGCTACGGCAACGTCTTCAAGGGGAAATTTCCATTGGATGGTCGCCTCATTGCTGTCAAAATGCTCGAGAATCGTAAAGACAACAGCCAAAATTTCCTCAACGAAATCACCACCATCGGCATGATCCACCATGTTAACGTCATACGCTTATTGGGTTTCTGCTGGGATGGCTCCAGACAAGCTCTTATCTACGAGTACATGCCCAATAAATCACTGGGGGATTTGATGCATAATGGGGACTTGAGTGTTTCATTAGGATATCAAAGGTTGCTTGACATTGCCATAGGAGTGGCCCACGGAATTGAGTATTTGCACAATGGTTGCGACTCCCGAATCCTGCATCTTGATATCAAGCCTCAAAATGTACTGCTGGACCAGAATTTCTATCCCAAGATCTCGGATTTTGGTTTGGCAAAGGCATATTCTAGAAACCGAAGTGCAGTTGAAATGACAGGAACGAGAGGAACCATAGGCTATATTGCTCCTGAGATCTTCTTGAGAAATCTTGGCAAGCCGTCTCACAAATCCGATGTTTATAGCTTTGGGATGCTGCTACTGGAAATGGTTGGTGCAAATAAGCATGTCAGGCAAGGTGCGAACAATTCAAGCGAATCCTACTTTCCCAGCTGGATTTATGACGAGCTTGTTAACGAAGAGAGGAGGAGGGATCACAGGGGGATTGATGATTCTATCGTTGGGGAGGAAATGTATATAGCGAGGAAGATAACCATGGTTGGCTTGTGGTGCATCCAAATAAATCCCAAAGACCGACCCTCCATGACGAGAGTGGTGGAGATGTTGTCAGGCAATGTGGAAGCCATTGAGATGCCTCCGAAGCCCTCTTTCTGCGCTCCTCCTCGCGCGCAGATGCCGCTTGAGCAGGAGGAGACGGCTTCGATTCAATCCATTGAAAGCGAAAGCAGTGTCTTGCCTCTCACAACTAGCAGCCTTGAAATGTAGAATCCAAATGGAAAAAATGAGTTGCTCCTGCATTGTTTTGATGCTTAGAAGAGATTGTGGGTGTACAGGTTCATTAGTATGTTTTAAAAACTTTATTTTTAAGTTGCATAAAAGTGTGTTTACCAAACACCTTTTTATTCCAAATGTGTTTAGTAAACACACTTTTCTCTTGTTAGGCTAAATAAAATAATATTAAACGAATTAGTAAAAGTAGTAGATTAAAAAAATTAAAGATAAAACTTATTTAGCAAACATATTTTTAACATCCATGTTAGTCTGCTTCATGTCTGAGTAGATACTAGCATCTAAATTTAACCTTCAAGGAAAAGTCTTCTGAACAAGAAAGACTTTCAAAAGACTTAGTGATGAGGTGCTAGCAAGCAGAAGAAAGTGAGGAAGTGGGCATTGATTCTGATTTATTTATATCTAAATTGTACAGTTTTATATTTTGATCTTTCTTGAAGCATAAGATTTGGTTTTCAGTTATATGTGTGATTTCACTGATTTGTTGGTAATGGGGACAGATTTTTGTTATTGGGCTATAATTAGATGTCAAAGATAGGTGGAAGGATGTTTGTTAAGTCAGCTGAGAAGTTCATACCTTAGTTTTGTTCGAAATTTAGGTCCAAGATATATTTAGCCCCAAGATGTATTTATATTTACCCCCTAGATATATTTAGCCCCTATTTGAAATATCTAAAAAATTTGACTTTTAAGAGATTTAATTTTTTTTTTATTTTTAAATAAATTAGATTATTTGGAAAAAAATTTATAGTAGCTTTTTTATTTTTTATTAAAATGTCTAATATGTCTTAATTTTTACTTTTAAGTTATAGTATTTAAGATATTGGCACAGTTTTTTTTTGTTTTCCTTAGGAGGGTGAGTATTATAGTAATTTTATTTCAAAAAAAAAGTTAGTATTTAAGATGCTTATAAACTTTTTTTTTTGAAAAAAAAAATAAAAAAAGTTAGTTGGCTTTTTTAGAAAGAGAGATGCTAGACATCCCGAAAACTATCACTAAAAAAATTGACCGAAGGAGAGGTGTGAGACCCTGGATGTTTGATTTTGATATATATGCATGTTGGTGTTTTGACGCCCTTTTAGCATTTTAGCTTTGATATGCCTATATGTGTTATGATGCATGTTTTGGTTATTTTATGCATGCGGGGTTGGTCCCGGGGGCTGCAGAGAGTTACGGTGCGAATTTTAGAAATTCAAAAAAAAAATATTTTAGAGGTCTATAAATATCTGAAGTTAGATATTTTCAAAACTTAACTCCTAAGTTTATTCGATTTTCTCTCTGTCTTCTCTCTAACTTCTCGGGGGCCCGGGGTTTAGTTTTTGACTGACTAACAGCCAATCCTTACTATTGGCTTCGTGGTCTACGCATCCATCCGAGCGTAATCTAATTTCGACAAAGCTCGAATTTACACGTAGATCGAGGCGTTGGGTTTTTGACCCAACGAGGTAGGATCTCAGATTCTACTGCTGTATAAGGGTACTATATGTAATCTTGTACATTTCTACCATTTAAAAACGCATGAAAATGTGATTTATGTTTTAGATCTGATTTTTGATTTAAAACTCTTCTTCGGCGTTTTCGGTGGAAGGAAGTGCATTTTGAGGGTTTCTTTTCGAGGTTGTGGTGCGAGGCTTGGGCGTGTTGATGTTTGAGGGTGTTTGATGAGTGTTTGATGGGTGTTT
>JAOTRH010157092.1:0-13007 GCA_034768845.1 Heliamphora exappendiculata | reverse complement strand
CATAACCACACGCACACAACGGTCAACGATCCTCAATTGATCATTGTAAAGAACGCTACGTCTCAACACCAACTCTCCTGTCTATCATAAATAAACAGCATAGGGGATGCAACCCATATGATTCAACTATTCATACAAACAAGCCACGCTGACTAGGTTACTAGGACCTATCATGTTTACCATACTCACACGTACTCCTTTACAGTCTTTCGCCGCGGGAGAATACCAACCCCATCATACAATTCTTTACGGTTCCCTACCGCAGAAGAAATCCGATCCCAGATCACACAGAGAGACATTTAGATGTAGAGCGTCTCACACCACGCGTTGAAGCCATGAAGAATCCATCTCATAATCACCCAATCACGGCGACACAAGTCCCTGAGTCACAACTCCAAGGGTCACACACGGGAACAAATCCACTGAGATTTCCCAGGCTCAGAACACAACCAAATCTGAACCAATCAAGAACTTGGCATCTCCATCCAACTGAGATGAAACAACTCATACCAGACAATCGTTTATAAGCTCTCAAGAAATCATGACCCAACCTTAGCGTACTGGAGTACTCCTTAACACTTAACCTCTAAGAACTCTATAAGTACTACCTCAAGGCCACATCGACTACAGTCACACTGCTGCTGTCAACTCCGATCACTATACTCAGATCATTCGCTACACCAAGCTCTCAACGCTCAGACCACATTCACACACGTGAACACCATCCATCTGCATACCTGGTATAACACATACCATTGCGCTCAAGACCTCACTCCACAAGGTTGCACTTACTCACCTAACTCGTGCTAGGCAAACCACGATTACGTCACAGCTTCGAGCTCACTGTTCAAGGCACAGCATCAAACAAAGGGAACCTAATACTGAAACCTTTCCTTTAGAGTTACTAATAACTCCTACAACCATGCAGACACCTTCGGCACTTTCACTCTCAAAGCACACAGGCGTCGTACTCTACGATTTCTCACCTATCACTCCAGGCCAGACAAACCACATGGTCCATTGATGAACGTCATCACTCCACACTTCGTTTCCATGGGCAAACAACATACCCATCTCTGAACCTAAAGTGGAACACACACAATCTCAAGACATATCATACTCGGGACACATCATTGCAACACCAAGCGAACCACATGCACTCAGCATGGTTCCCAAACACGATCTCCTACTCACTAGGATATCTAACAAATCACATACCTACATTCCCGTTGGAATCTCCCGAACTGATACTGGTCACAAGAACCCTTATGCATTCTGATACAGTCATACCCCGTGCTCTTCCCAGCATAACTACAATTCATAATCATTCCCATATCCTGGAGTTCACTCACTCGGAACTCAAATTTTAAACCTCAAAAGGTATACAACATCTAAAATCATCAGACGACTCAGACTACCAACAACATCCTGCTGACCACCATCGATACCCTGACTACCAGGAAATATCTCTAGAACCACTCGTTCTGCTATTTCAACATACGGTTGGCCAAAGATCTCTACGCTCTCATCCACTATGTTCTCGTCTATATCCCATCTCGAGTACACAGCTCAAGACATAGCATGGCTCACGACGTATCTAATCCGTCACACGGCCAGAACCTCGTATACCAAGACTCCGAAGGGTTGTCGCTATCCCTAATCCAATCATATCGACTGATTTCCCAGGGTCTCCAACACCTCATCACCTCTACTCACAAGGTCAACCATAACACAACTCCGGCATCCACTAGCCTACTCTTGTGGGGAGCCAGCTACTATAACCAAGCCACTACTAGGCTTCATCTACACTCGAACAAACGCTGCTCGTACTAACACCTAACAGATACCAACCGAGGCCACCCTCACACGGTAGAACCCAACTCACTGATGAGTTCCATAACATACCAAGCGATCAATGCTCAACCCATAACCCTACTTGTGCAACTGATAGCAACCGAGTCGTATAACCAAGACCCAAACCACAGTCCCATCGCCTCTAAGGGTATACAGGTCGTATATGAAGAAAGCGTAAAACACGACAACCTAAGGTCGATCTATCAAGTTACTTCTACCACATACCACATAGTCATGCTAACACATATCCATGTCGATCATGCAGACACAACATCGATACCGAGGAGAACCGACAAGAATGACACGTCACATTGGATAACCTACTTAGATTCTCGGCTAGAAATCATGTCCATGAAACGCGGTTCTAACTTGGCTCCTAAGTTTGTTAATCCAAAGGCCCAAAGGCAATACTAATCAATCCTAAGGTCCAACCTCCATGGCCACATAAACACCATAAGCTATCATGCTATGTTAGGAAAACGCTGTAACACATGAGATCAAGCACACATACATCCTCACAAGGTGATGTACCCTCTTTCCCATGGCTCATCGGTATTCAAACTCAGAGCTCTGATACCAAGTTGTCACGCCCCGAACATCTGGGTCACGCGAAAGCCCACCAAAAGACAGTTTGAGAAAATAAGATTTGTAGTTAAAAAACCCTCAACTCAAAAATATACATCATTTGGATAAAAATTTCCACAATTCACTCTCATAAACTAAAAACATGCATCTCATACATGAATAAGCATATCGCCCAAAGGCGTACAAACCAGCCATCATAGGCATTACATGTAAAAGCACATGTACAAAAATAAAAAAAACTACAGCAAGTCTTTCATCACTTCTGCAACTAGGTCAACTCATCATACTCACCTGAAAAGGTTTTACGAAAAAATCTCACACCGTGAGCCGAAGCCCAATAGAAAGTAGACAATAAAATGTAAAGCAGGCTATGCAATTATACACACACGAGCTCCACCACAGGAGCCAAAAAGGTTTTCCTTCCAAAACCACAAGTTTTCTGTCAGACTATCACAAGTCTTCAAAGGTTTTATATCATAAAATCCCACATTTTTCTTCCTTCAAACTATGCATACTATCTTAACAGATATCATACCACAGTTAAGGAAAAGCTGTAAATAAAACAGTAATCAGAACATGATCTTTGTTCACCAGGATCATACAACTGGAATCAAAATATTATTTTTCCACTCGGAACACACAACCGAGGAAAATAAAATGGTAAAATAGTTTTCCTCCACTCAGGTCACACAGCCGAGGAGATCATAGTAAAATGAAATCCTATATACCGACTCTACCACATCGACAAAGGTAACATCTATAGACTCTCGTCTATTACCCTCGACCCGTAGGCTTAGTAATGACAAGTTCTATACGGAGTTACAACAACAACGCCATTAACGGAGGCAACCGACTTAGTTTACGGGGTCACACCCGAGGGCACTAAGCACCTACACAACCACTTAGTTTATGGGACCACAGCCCAAGGGCACTAAGCACCCCCAACCTCATTTACGGGGATTAACCTAAAGGCACATATGGACCTACTCTGCGCACGTTTCTAGACTTACACCGAGGAGCAATGGAAGCCCAACTCAACACACACACTGTCACGGTACATCTATGGAGAATATTTAAAACCCACCGTAGCTCAACTACGAAAACCTGCAAAATGATTTATACAACACATGTATAAAAAAAGATCCAATCTATCAAAATGGAGATCAAAAATCATTTCTAACAAAACGTTTAAAAGGTGAGACTCAATCACGCGGGTTAGCTCCAAATCTCCAAAAATACGTTTTTCATCTAATTTCACAAATCATCGTTTTCAAACCTCATTTGGGAAACCATGGATACCACATACCTGAAACATGTATATAACCGAGAAAAAGACATAAAAACCCACTTTTACCCAAAAACCACAGTTTAAAACATGTCAACAACATTTCATGCATTTATACCCAGTGAAAGCAAGTATAACTGCATATAAAACCCTTATAACAATAGTAGGTTTAGAATCCTACCTCGTTGGGTCAAAACCCGACGCCTCAAAAATCGAACCTTGATGAAACAAAAATTTATCCAGATATATACGAAGCCCCCGGCACCAACATCAAGTATCTATAGCTAGATTGCTGAAAACTAAGCTCTGGGCCCTCAGAAATCTAGAGAGAAGGAAGAGAAAAACGAAAACTTAGCCTAGAAGAAAGCTCCATAAAAATATCTCATCCTTTGATATTTATAGAAAAACTCCAAAATTCGCCAAAATCCTCAGTTCAATCGACTGGAACCCCCACTCTAGTCGACTGAACTGCTTATTGGAAACATAAAAATTATCCAGCGCCACGGTCCAGTCGACCGAACGCCCTAGTTATGTCGACCAAACTAGAAAATCTCGATCCAGTCAACTGGGCCAACCCCTCCAGTCAACCGAACCTCAGGGCAGTTTGTTTTTCTGCGTAAAACTGGTTTTTTAGGCCAAAACCAAACCAAATGAGCCTCAACGGAACTCAAACAAGCATAAAACTCACACACACCTGTTGTTCTACTGTGAAGAAGCACAAACCCCAACGCCCGAGGTCAAAGATTAACTCTAACTCCATTAATCCTAAAATTATTCCAAAAATAAAATAGGCCAGGGTCTCATAACTCTCCCCCTCTTAAGGACGAAATTCAACACTGAAACTCAAACCAAACACCAGCCCGTAACCTGCAACAATCTCCTATGCAATCCCAGCAACACTGTACCACAGCAAACATGCCTCCGCAACTGAAACCCCAAAAATCACCGTCACAAAATTAATACACAACCGTCGTCACACAAAGCAAACACGGCGTGAAGAATCAACTTCCATACAGACTGATCCCACAACAAGCTCCACTAACACCATCATCATCCAGGAGACAGCTATGAAACAGAGGATCAAGATCCAACTCATGCTGCCAAGCCTCGAAACACAACTCTCGCCGAACTCAAACCACTCCAGCGACAAACAAAAAGTAAGAGACCAATTCACTATGGAACCTGGTCCTAAACACTCTCTATTCTAGAACATAGACACCACCACTTAGTTCCCATTGCCACAAACTGGCTCAATCACATCTCACCATGCTCCTAAAGAACCATCTCGACAAATCCAAACTCACGACGTCAAGCCCTAACATCGGTCATACGAAGTCACACACCCCGCACACAAACTTTACTCAAATCCTGACGATCGCCAGATAACCACTGACTTTGATACCACATCATCACCCCACTGATGCCAATATCTCCATTACTGAAGCTGTCTTGACACCGATCCACGAGCAACAACACAACACCCAATTCCAAAGAGAAGCTCACTAGATAGAAATTTACTTAACTCACCTGGAACACAGAAGAGCAAATTTAAGCAAACCCTCAAACCTTCATCCTCTACTCAAACTTCCATTACGAACTACAATTCTCACCCAGGAGAAACATCAGGTGGCACACCAATGTCTGGGATAAGGTTTCACACAACCGAAAACCGATTTGGCATCACAGCCACAAAGTCACCTGACTCCAGCGAGTCACTCGACCAAGCACGTCATGTAGACAGAACATTTCATAGGTATCCAACAACCTATATCAACCAAATCATAACTCCCGTACAACAGCACGTCACTGCATATTACTGCACAACTCAACGTCTCGCCATCAGATCAGTAATACCAAGCTACAGGTCAACATTAAATCAAACACAATCTCCGTCGTCTGACAAATCAAACATGATCCTCGTGATCTGGCAAAGCGAATAGGTCAACTGACATATAGCATCAACTCCAATGCAGAACACATATATCAATTTCTTGAATCCACAATAGCAAAATAGTCGAACCCAAGACACTAACCAAAACTTAATTCTTACCCTTAGCAATTTTCTCACTAAACTCATCATGGCCCTTCCATTCCATATCAAGAAGTCGCGTCGGTCTAAACATGCCACGCCAACCATGGCTTCCCAAACATCATATCTTTCCTAATTCATACATTGTCATACTCTCGGGACTACCATCCACACAAACAACAGTCATGCCGAAGCACAACACTTTCCCAAGTCGACAACCGCTCCTCAACTCCAAGAACTCTAAGAATTCTGAGCAGCTCAAAGCTCCAAACAGGACCCAAGCGAGACTCACAAAAGTCTTCCAGAAACACACCATACATATATCACAGCAGCACTGCTCGATAAAATTTCCGCTCTTCCAAGAGCTAGAGACACAACCACACGCACACAACGGTCAACGATCCTCAACTGATTATTGCAAAGAACGCTACGTCTCAACACCAACTCTCCTGTCTATGAAAAATAAACAATATAGGGGACGCAACCCATATGATTCAACTATTCATACAAATAAGCCACACTAACTAGGTTACTAGGACCTATCATGTTTATCACACTCACACGTACTCCTTTACAGTCTTCCACCGCGAGAGAATACCAACCCCAGAAGCAAACGGATCCTCGGTCACACACAAAGACGTTTAGATGTAGAGCGTCTCACACCACGCATCGAAGCCACGAAGAATCTATCTCATAATCACCCAATCACGGCGACACAAGTCCCTGAGTCACAACTCCCAGGGTCACACACGGGAACAAACCCACAGAGATTTCACAGGCTCATAACCCAACCAAATCTGAACCAATCAAGAACCTAGCATCTCCATCCAACCGAGATGAAACAACTCGTACCAGACAATCCTCTACAAGAAAACTCTCTCTCCTTCCATCCAAAGGAAAAAAAGGGTCAACAAGAAATTATGACCCAACCTTAGCGTACTGGAGTACTCCTCAACACTTAACCTCTAAGAACTCCATAAGTTCTACCTCAAGGCCACATCGACTACAGTCACACAGCTGCTGTCAACTCCGATCACAATACTCAGATCATCTGCTACACCAAGCTCTTGACGCTCAGACCTCATTCACACACATGAACACCATCCATCCACATATCTGGTACAACACATACCATTGCGCTCAAGACCTCACTCCATAAGGTTGCGCTTACTCACCGAACTCTTATTAGGCAAGCCACGATCACGTCACAGCCTCAAGCTCACTGTTCAAGGCACAACGTCAAAAAAGGGAACCTATTACTGAAACCTTTCATTTACAGTTACTAATAACTTCTACAACCATGCAGACACTTTCTGCACTTTCTCTCTCAAAGCACACATCGGTCACATGCATCGTACTCCACAATTTCTCACCTATCACTCCAGGTCAGCCAAACCACACTGTCCATTGATGAACCTCATCACTCCATACTTCATTTTCGTGGGCAAACAACATACCCATCTCTGAACCAAAAGTGGAACACACACAATCTCCAGACATATCATACTCGGAACACATCATTGCAACACCAAGCCAACAACATGCACTCAGCATGGTTCCCAAAGACGATCTCCTACTCAATAGGATATCGACCAAATCATAGACTTACATTCCCGTAGGAATATCATAGAACCGATACTCGTTATAGGAACCCTTACGCATTTTGATACAGTCATAACCCGTGCTCTTCCCAGCATAACTACAATTCATACTCATTCCCATATCCTTGAGTTCACTCACTCGGAACTCAATTTTCAAACCTCAAAAGGTATACAACGTCTAAAATCAACAGACGACTCAGACTACCAACAACATCCCGCTGACCACCATCGATACCCTGACTACCAGGAAATATCTCTAGAACCACTCGTTCTGCTATTTCAACATACGGTCGGCCAAGGATCTCTACGCTTCCATCCACTATGTTCTCGTCTATACCCCATCTCGAGTACACAGCTCAAGACATATCATGGCTCACGACGTATCTAATCCGTCATACGGCCAGAACCACGTATACCAAGACTCCGAAGGGTTGTCGCTATCCCTAATCCAATCACATCGACTAATTTCCCAGGGTCTCCGACACCCCATCACCTCGACTCACAAGGTCAACCATAACATAACTCCGACATCCACTAGCCTACTCTCGAGGGGAGCCAGCTACTATAACCAAGCCACTCACTAGGCTTCATCTGCACCCAAACAAACGCTGCTCGTACTAACACCTAACAGATACAAACCAAGGCCACCCTCACATGGCTGAACCCAACTCACTGATGAGTTCCACAACATACCAAGCGATCGACGCTCAACCCATAACCTTGCTTCTGCAACTGATAGCAACCGAGTCGCATAACCAAGACCCAAACCACAATCTCGTCGCCTCTAAGGGTATACAGGTCGTATATGAAGAAAGCATAAAAATGATAACCTAAGGTCGATCTATTATGTTACTTCTACCACATACCACATAGTCATGCTAACACATAGCCACGTCAATCATACAAACACAACACCGATACCGAGGAGAACCGACAAGAATGACGCGTCACTTTGGATAACCTACTTAGATTCTCTGCTAAAAATTACGTCCATGAAACGCAGTTCTGACTTGGTTCCCAAGTTTGGTAATCTAAAGGCCCAAAGGAAATACTAATCAATCCTAAGGTCCGACCTCCATGCCCACATATACACCATAAGCTATCATGCTATGTTAGGAAAACGCTGTAACACATGCAATTAAGCACACATACATCCTCACAAGGTGATGTACCCTCTTTCCCATGGCTCATAGGTATTCGAACCCAGAGGTCTGATACCAAGTTATCGCGCCCTGAACATTCGAGTCACGCGAAAGCCCACCAAAAGACAGTTTGAGAAAATAAGATTTGTAGTTGGAAAACCCTCAACTAAAAAATATACATCATTTAGATAAAAATTCCCACAGTTCACTCTTATAAACTGAAAACATGCATCTCTTTCTTGAATAAGCATATCGCCCAAAGGCGTACAAACCAGCCATCACAGGCGTTACATGTAAAAGTACATGTACAAAAATAGGAAAAACTACAACAAGTCTTTCATCACCTCTGTAACTAGGTCAACTCCTCATGCTCACCTGAAGAGGTTTTACAGCAGAATCCCACACCGATAGCTGAAGCTCAATAGAAAGTAGACAATAAAACTGAAAAGCAGACTATGCAATTACACACACACGGGCTCAACCACGGGAGCCAAAAAGGTTTTTCTTCCAAAACTATAAGTTTTCTGTCAGACTATCACAAGTTTTAAAATGTTTTATCACATAAAATCGCACATTTTTCATCCTTTAAACTATGCATATTATCTTAACAAATGTCATGCCACAGTTAAGAAAAAGCTGTAAATAAAATAGTAATCAGAACATGATCTTTGTACACCCAGATCATATAACCAGAATCAAAATATTATTTTTCCACTCGGAACACACAACCAAGAAAAATAAAACGGTAAAATAGTTTTTCTCCACTCGGGTCACACAACCGAGTAGATCACAGTAAAATGAAATCCTATGACCGACTCTGCCACATCGACAAAGGTAATAACTATAGACTCTCGTCCTTTATCCTTGACCCATAGGCTTAGTATTGACAAGTCCTATACGGAGTTACAACAACAACGCCATTAACAGAGGCAACCGACTTAGTTTACGGGGTCATACCCACGGGCACTAAGCACCCACACAACCACATAGTTTACGGGACCACAACCCGAGGGCATTAAGCACCCACGAACCTCGTTTATGGGGATTAATCCGAAGGCATGTAGGGACCTACTCTGCGCACGTTTTTGAACTTACACCAAGGAGCAATGGAAGCCCAACTCAACACACACGCTGTCACGGTACATCTATGGAGAATATTTTAAAATCCACCGTAGCTCAACTATGAAAACCCGTAAAATGATTTATACAACACATGTATAAAATAAGATCTAATCCATCAAAATGGAGATCAAAAATTGTCCAGCGCCATGGTCTAGTCGACCGAACACCCTAGTTCAGTCGACCGAACCAGAAAATCTCGGTCCCGTCGATTGGGCCAACCCCTCTAGTCGACCAAACCTCAGGGCAGTTTACTTTTCTGCGTAAAACTGGTTTTCTAGCCTAAAACCAAACCAAACGAGCCTCAACGGAACTCGAGCAAGCATAAAACTCATATGCACCTGTTGTTTTACTGTGAAGAAGCACAAACCCCAACGCCTGAGGTCAAAAATTAACTCTAACTCCATCAATCTTGAAATTATTCCAAAAATAAAATAAGTCAGGGTATCACAGTTCGGGGGCTAAGGTACGAATCAGGAAAGGTGTTAGGCACCTCGTTCGCCCAACCATACGGTTGGACTTTACTAATCATCATTATTTTTTTAATATGATTTCTCAAATGCATGTAAATAAAGAAAATAGAGGCAAAAAGAGAACATCCAAAATCAAGTATGAAAAATACATAACATATGTATATAGCACTCCAAATCAAAATAAATAAGAAAATAAAATTCTAAATCCTATAGTATGCAATTTTTATCTAAAGAATACATGAAATATACTCATATGCAATATTGTTTAAACTAGCATAATTTCAAAGCAAAAGAACAAAACATATGTCAAAAGACGTTAAAACTACTTAAACATAGATTGCTAACGAAAATAAACTTTACAATTTTAAAACAAGATAATTGAATCCTAAACTAATATATACAATATGCATGTTGTCAAATTATCTAAAAATTTTAGAAAGCATGTAAGAGTCTTATGTTAGAAATCAAAACAATAAGACCTAATAACAAACGCTTTTTATTATCAAGAAAATATTTAAAATTTTTAATTTGAAGAAGAAAGTTGCAAAAAAGGAATAGCTTACGAAAGATTGATTAAGCCAAAATAAGAAGGTTTAGAAAATGTTTCTTAATAAAAAACGATATAACTTATTCACATTTTTATATTTGCAAAATAAAATAAAAGGAAAAAAAAAAAGAAAAGAGAAGAAAATAGAAGAAATAAAATGAATAAAAGAGCTTTAATTTTATTAAAATTGAAAATTAGCTTGAAAGTCTTTTTTTGTGATTTTTGGGTTTAAGAAAAGAAAAATAAAATAAAATAGGTGTTATGAAAAGAAAATGTAATCATAGAAAAAGAAAAAGAAAATGAAATGTTATAAGAAAAATAAACATTACTATTAAAAGAAAAAAAATGCTTAGAGAAAGAAATTACAGTAATAAAAAGAAAAGAAAATTAAAGCTACTAAATAAATATTAGACTAATGCTTAAAAGAAAATAGACATTTAAATTAAAAGAAAAGGAAAGAAGAAGGAAAATAAATACTTGAATATTAAAACAATACTAAGAAAATAAAAGAACATTAACCTAATATTATAAGAAAGGAAAAAGAAATAAATGGTACATTGAAAGGAAATTACATTGAACTAAAAGAAAAAGAAATGAAACATTAATATTGAAGAAAAGAAAAATAAATAGGACATTAGAAATGAAGATGAAATCTACATTATAAAGAAAAGAAGAATGATTGTAACATTACAAGAAATTTAAATTATATTAAAAAAAATAGAATGCACTAATGAATGAAATTAATACTAAAGGATTAAAAAAGATTAATTATAACTATTTTAATTATCAAATATGAATATAGTATTGACAACTATATCCATATAGATGTAAGTGCATTATTATAACAATTAACAACATTAATAAGTGACAATTGTCAAAATATTTGCACTATTTAATAATTTAACAATTTGTAATAAGCTTAAAAAAATGAATGAAGGTAAATAAACAAGTAAGCTAAGTAAGCTAAAATTAGAATTTAAAGCAATGTAAGAATATAACAACTACGTAAATAATGCGAGAACGTAATTAAAATGAATTGATCAAATTGAACCCGGCTACTCCAAGGCGGTAGAAAATGGAGCTAGAAGGGCCGGGGATCCAAGCCAAATACTTGAATTGCTTAAGAATCCTCAAGTTGAGGAATGTAGGTGAGTAATTTGATCTTCGAGCGATGATCCAAGCTAGAGTTTGGGACTATCGGAGGCTCGAATTTTAGTATTTTGGCAGGGCTTCAGCGTCGGGGCTCAGAATTGCTCGGCGATTCGGCAGAGCTTCTCTCACTAAACCTCTCTATTAAATTATATCCTTGAAAATGTACCAAAGGTACGGTGTTTATAGAGTTCTTCAACCAATGAAATGCTACCACGTTCTGAGGCATGTCAGGCCATTTAGAGTTGGCGGCCGCCGTAATGTGAGTTGGCGGTCGCCACAATGAACATGGCGGTGTAGACACCCCAATTTGACCCCGCCTAATCTTATACGAATCCGATGAGAAAAACAGATGGATTAGTGCCTCCGTACGATCCTCGAAAAGTGATCCAAGCTCGGTATTTGAACCCAAAACCTTCAAACCAATGACATTTTGACGAACCATCGAAACTTGCTGCCCAAGTAAGGCGACCACCAACTCTCATTGTGGCGACCGCCACCTACCATTATGGCGACCGCCAACTCCCATTGTGGCGACCGCCATAGAACTTTGTGGAACCTTTCAAAAACATGGCGACCGCCAACTCGCATCATGGCGACCGCCAACTGCAAATGGCCTGACGTGTCCCAAAACGTGGCAGCATCTCATTGGTTGAAGAATTTTATAAATATCGTACCCCAGCATACATTTTCAGTACGAATTTTGAGTGAGAGAGACTCTGCCGATATATCGAGTGATCCTGAGCCCCGACGCCGAAGACCTGCTGAAATTCTGAGTCCCGAACCTCCAATACCTACATCGAAACCCTGCTTGGATCACTACCTGAGGATTGGGTCATTGAAGTACATTCTTAATTTGAGGTTTCTCCGGCAATCTAGGTATCTTGTTTAGATCCTCGATCTTTCTAAACTCCACTTCCTCTCTCTTGGAGTGATCGGGTTAATTTTTAATTTTAATTCACATTTCCTTTCCATTTACATAGTCAATCTTTTTTTCCTTCATGTAATTTGATTATTCTCTTTAATTGTTTAGTTAATTAATTTTCTCACATTCACACTTAACATTTTTGTTATTTTTCTTTCATTAAATCATTAAAATAGTGCTAACATGCTGTGAAAATTACAACTAATTAATATTTTTAATTGTTATAATAATGCACTTACATTTATGTGAATGTAGTAATCAATACTATATTTCACATTTAAGTTAAATAGTTATTTTT
>JAOTRH010157081.1:0-13007 GCA_034768845.1 Heliamphora exappendiculata | reverse complement strand
GCTGGGGTGGGAAACAGGTCAACCCCCCCCCCCCCCCCCCTCCTTTTTTTCTCCTAATATCACCGTTATACTTTAGATTTTAGAGTCTTTGGCTTCGTAGTTAAAATTGAGGGTTTCCACCAGTTTGCTTGATCTTCCATAACTCACATCACTATTCCGGGAAGGGTTTAGGTTCATTACCTGGTTTTCAATCAGCCTCAAGGCAAGTTCATTTTGAGTGGCTGTAACCCAAATGGTTCATTATCACCTATAATTATTCTGTAGAATGCTATTAAACTCTTAGGAATATCCAATAACATGCATTTCTAATTGCCTCTTTTTTTTAAAAAGAGAGAATTGAGAGTAACAAACAAAATCTAACTTAAATTTATTAGAGAATACAATAAATTAGAAGCGAAAAGAGGAGAAGTAGAGAGGAAGATAAAACAATTAAGAATAAATCTTTTATTCTCTTTCTTTGTTACCATGAAGTAATTTTTGTAATGATTTTTCCAATATTTTTTTCCTTTTAATTTCTACAACTACTAGAATTTTTTTATTTTCTTATTTTTGTTTTCTTTCAATCCATACATGGTTTTATATAGCATCATTTTAACTTTCTTGGTAATTTACATTAATATGATTCTAGTATAGTTCTTTTATAGTCTTAATAATCCAAAATGAATATATGGCCCTTAAACATATCGAATTACTTGATTTGTTATCCTAAGAAACACATACCAATATAGTTTAGTTGATGTTTTCCAAAGCTTTTATTTGTTTCCATTGTATTTTTGAAACGTTTCCAAAATGTTTCCGTTCCGAGCCAACCAAAACAATTCACCGAAATCAAATCCTGATCCTTGGGAAAAGGAACAATTGTGATGAGGGATACTTTTTAGTATTGGCTCCCGTAAAATTACAGACTGTCCACATTCTTTTAAGAAATTTCTAGGTAGTTTTAGCCCTTCAATAGAGCTAATATTTTTATACTCCTGAGTACATCAAGTCAAGTGAAAGGTCATCCCCCTTCTAATGCCTAGAGTGATGCCTAGTCTGCATACCTTTGACAACAAAAATATGTATATATATAAGAGTTTCTACCTTCATCTGACTTTAGTTCATCTCTTGCAAGTTCTATTCATGTTATCTTGGCAAAGAAAAATAAAAGATTGTTTTGTTCATGACGTGATTAATTATTTCTATTATTTAAAACTATCTTTTTCGAAAATCTACTTCTACAAATTCATAAAGCAAAATTCAATTTTAAATGGGTTTCAAAATGTGGGTCTAGACATGACACTTTTATAGGACATTTTATATATTAATCATGAATTATAGGAGAAAGTTGTTTCCTCTCCAATAAATTCATGCAACTCTAATAACGAATAAAAAATGAAACTATATATGTGCACGTTCAGGTGCTTGACGTACTATTGATGATTTGCTATCCTCTTATCTTCATTGGACTCGTCGGACGGATTTTGCATTTTTTCCCAACTAAAATAGAAAAAAATGTATCAAACTCATATATCGATTCAAAATACGCTCCCAATGAGATGGAATTTTCAACCCACGATTTTACTTTTTGCCCCTTCATCTTTCTAACTTAAGGCGAAGTTAACCTAACTCCAACAACATGGGGAAAGCCCATATAGATCACATGCAATCATTGGAAATCCTAGTCAAACCAAGGCACATTACGTGTAGAAATTGGGAGATCATAAGGATATCAAGTATTAGATTCGACCCTATCGTTCATAGCAAGGATTCCCATCTATGGCATAACTGATTCAATAAGATACCTATGATGTGAACAGCTCAAACTTGAGCCAACCTTAGGACCACCCAACTACCTCGACACTCGCCACTAGTCTTACATGGGTCTAAGAGAAAAGAATGGATTTGAACTTGTATTCCATTCCTCTACATTCCATTTTACACTTGCAAAACACAATATGATTCATAACCATCATTGGCTTCCCTTTCCTATCCATTATTTTGTTCCCTACCTTGTTCTATTCTGCATGGACGCATTCACCTTCAAACTTAAAGCAAGCATTTGGTCATTCCAACTTTCAAGAACTCCATTTCTATAATCCAAATGTTTTCTATGGAGACCCTTGCCCCATAGCATAGTAGAATGTAGTTATGATTGGAAGCCCAATGTTGATCCAATAAGAATCAAGGAATAAAATATCCTATTGTTTGCATTAAAACGACCAAAACATTTGTTTTCCTAAGAAACATAAATAAAACAACAATTTAACGAAATTTCAATGATTCCACCGACAATAATCTAGAATCTTTCCGTGTGGAAAAAACTATTATTATTCCTATCTGATTAAATATTTAGACCTCATTTTGTTGGAATATTATGCACTTAATAAGTTATAGGACCACATACACTATCTTTCATAAAATTAATTAATTTTAAAATAATTAAAAAATTGATTTTACACTTGTTCATTTATGTAAAACAATGAATGAATCTATAAAACTAAATACGTTAATTAACCAATTATTCAGGTTTTATACATTTAAAAAGTTCTAGTTTGTGTTTAAAAAAATTCAAAGTATTTACAAATGCTTTCTGTCTTTTTCGAAATGATTCCGAAATGATTACAAAATGGGCATGAAACATCTCCAAATGTTTCTGTTTCTACGCTAGATGAAAGCACGAAAAAAAAATTGATCCTTAATAAGCACCCAATATATTGCACTAGAATTAAAATAGAAGTTCTTGTCATAAGAAAATAAAATAAATAAATGAAAAGAATTGACGTAAGTATAGGGTTTACTTACCCACCCATTTCTGATGACTCTTCTTTGCAAGAAACTAGCTTTTTTGGATCGGCACCTCTCAAGTGACAAAGTTTGGACTACGAGGATAAAAAGAAAAAAAAAAAAAAAGGTAGACTCAACACATTAGGCAGCAATTAAGGCCATGATTGAGAACATGAAGGTGAAAGCATTATGTCACATATAATGACCAACAGAACATCGGTTGTTGATTAGGCGGCAATTAAGGCCATGATTGAGAACATGAAGGTGGAAGCCTTATGTCACATATAATGACCAATAGAACATCGGATGTCGTTTTTCAATTGTTCTAAAGGTTCCAAGAAATAAACATTATAAACTTCTAAAATTTTCATGTTCATAAGGAAATATGCATCTATTCCTACCAACAGGATATTTAACAAAGAGTTCATTGCTACTTTGCTACAGCTATTAGTTTTTGCTATTTTTTCCCACCAAAACAAGGAGTGACTTGAACATCTAGCATAAAGGATGAGAGACCATGCAGATGCTGCTAGGCCAGGATACATGCTTTGACTATTGAGGAAGTACAGCTTATGCACGAGAATTGTTAGGAAGAAAGGTCATTTTACAAAATTGGAAACACAATTAAGAGAATCATTTTTCAGGCTATCTAACTTCTCAAATTACAAGACAGCTTGGAAAGTGTTGCATACTGCTGTTGCTATGTTCCAAATTTTAATTTTGTTCTCAGAATAATCCATACTCAGCCCTCCTTTACAATTGGAAAAATCAATACTCTTGAAGAAGGTTATATCCAACTCCAACATGAAATTCAATGCAACAAAAACCCAGTTGTCTTCAGTTAACTTTTCTCATCGTTTACTTCTCCGGTTTCTAGTGTCGAAATGATTCACCGGTTTCTCCTGTCGAAATGATTTGGAAAAGTGAAAAAAAAAAGGTCTAGAAAAGACGCACAGGAGAAAAAATCAGACAAATTATCCCAAACGAGGCAGCCCCAGAGACATGTAGCACCTCTGATGAAAGGAAATTAGAATGAAGCTCTAACCTTTAACATTACGGGAAACTGTCCAAGATTGAACTTTTCTCTAATAACAGCTCCATCACCGTATTGAAAGCAAACGTCCGCCATGAATTTCCCCGCATATGATATTTTAGCTTGTCTACACTGTTGCAATAAGCGCAATCAATCAATTTTTTTTTTGTAGTGAAGTGCATGCACGGCGCATCTAACGAGAATTGGAGTACTAAATTTAAGTGTGAAGGTAACCACTTACTTCAAAAGGGTACAAAGCTTCCCTCATCGTCCTTGAAATTCGTTCCTTTTGAGGCGGATATAATTCCGGTTTTCCAAACCAGAGTACCAAACAAGTCAAGAATAAACAGCGTGAACCCAAAAAAGAAAAAGGATATAAAATTTTCAAAATGCAGCAATCTTGCGGATGGAAAAAAAGATTAACCCTTTGTTCGGTGTCTGAGAAAGTGGAGGAAAATAAAAATTGAACCAAATGGAACATTTGTAAATGGAATAGATACGAAGTGAAGGATATTTCGAAGCTTTTTCTTGGAGAATGAGTCCAATACATGGACGGGTTTGATGCCCATGAGCATGGTCTCCAGCCCGTACTCCACCAGGTAATCGAAGGACTCTATGTGGTGCCTGAAGAGCTCTCTCAGCGGCTCAAAGTCCGGCGGCGCATACGAAGAGGCGGCCTTCTTTTTTTCCCTGATGAGCTCTCCCAGCGGCTCGGAATCCGGCGGCGGAGACGAAGAGGCGGCCATTTGTTTTTCCCTGCTGAGCTCTCCCAGCTGCTCGAAATCCAGCGGAAGAGGCAGCCAAATTTTGGGGGTGTCGTCGTACGGTGTCTGTAGGTGGTGGCTTCTGATTCTTTTCTTCAGATAGTTTTCGGCGAGGGGGGTTTAGGGTTCTGGGAGATACTTGGCATTGTCGTTTAAGAGCGGTATCGGGGCATGATGCCCCCGAACTGTTTTCTCCCGTTCGATTTTAAAATTTCATCTCAGCCGTCCAAACTTTGAACCCAACGGCCAGAGGCCTCCTTTTCTCCTGATCTAATATGAGCCGTCCAAATTTTGAACCAACAGCAATGCCTGGTTTTCTCTCCCGCGCATCCACTCCTTCGACCTTCTGCATTTTGCCGTTTTCCTCGCGTTCTCTGCCTCTCTCTCCCTCGCTCTAGCACACTCTGTGGCTCTCTCTCTCGGTCTCTCGCAGGCTCTCTCCCGCGCTATTTGCGCATATCTCTCTCTCTTCCATTCTTTGTCTCTCTTTCTAGTGCTCTCTGTCTCCTTCTCTCACGGTCTCAATCTCTATCTTGCGTTCTCTCTTGTCAAACTGTGATCGTTTTTTTGTCATGCACTGCTCAGTTCTTCCATCGTGCTCTGCTCAACTCAACTCATATGCGGTAAATCTCTTTGATAAGGCATGTGTGTGTGTTATGGGTATGGAATAAGTTGATGAGCGGAATGTGTGGTAGTGGGGCTAAGTTATGGCATTATATGGCTAAGCATTTTTTGTAAATTTAGGAGAACAATTATTTATATCTTTGTTGTCGGTTTAAGGTTTACATTAGAGTCATTTCACTACGTGATTAGTGTATGTTTTCTCAATGTAGGTTTTTTGTTTATTTGTAATGAATGAAAGCCAATAAAATAAACAAAAATGCTACTGAAAGAAAAACTAATAACATGATTTAGTAATATACATAATTTACATTGAATCTATTGTTGTTGTTGTTTGCGGTCATGGTTGTCAAGAATTCTCTACAAGCATTTATAAATTTACTATCTAACACCGGTAAAATTGATAACATCACAATGTTTCAAGAGGCTTTCCTTAGCATCCAAATTAATAATATTCCTAAGAATTCGATAACATCCCTCGGAATTCCAATTAAATTGAAAAATAATTGAAGTCACGTAACAATCAAAATTTGACAAAATTGTTTTGAATGTAACCTTGAAATCGATAACATAACAAAAGGACATGTTCCAGTATAAAGCTATCAATTAAATTTATTTTATTTCAATTTCAAAGTGAATGATTAATAAGATAGAAAAAAAAAAGAGGTGTCTGAGAAAACCTTTATTTTTGTAAGTTCACGGTAAAACTAATAATATCCTTAAAATGACTAGATTTATTTTTGTTGGGTATTATAGCCTCTAGAGCACAAGTCAGACATATGTCAAAATGTTCCATATTTATGAATTTATTTCTATATTTTAATTTAATAAGTCACTATTCATATACATAGGCCATGTTTGATAACCATACTAGGTTGAATGAGATTGATAATGAGACAAGATTAATGTAAGATTTGATAAAAATGAGGGATTGACAACTAAATGTATAATCTAGTCTTCTTGTTAAGCACTAGGTAGGATATGATATTATATGTTTGATTAGAAAAGTCCAGATTGAATTAATTTTTTATTTTTTTCAAATTTAACCCTCTTACATAGAATTTTACCCAAAAAGATGATTTTGAAGCAAAGATTATCTTTTATTAACACCTTATAAGGGGTTTCAAATAGTTGTAGTAAGTGCTTGCCATAGTGAAAGTTACCTATAGTGAAAATTAGTTGTTTCTTTATTTTATAGGTTCTTTAAAATATGGCCGCATGTCACTCATTTTCACTCCCACTTATTTCTCCATTGTGAATAGTATACAATAACTAGGTAGTATCATGTGAACCTAGTCCTTTTGAGGATGTTATTAGTTTTATCGTGAACTTTACAAAATTATTAATTTTATCATACATCTATTTTTTCTGTCTTGTTAATTATTCACTTTGAAATTGGAATAAACTAAATTTACTTCATAGCTTTATATTGGAATATGTTGTTTTGTGTACGAGTTTCTAACTTATTTAATTATTATTTATAATTAATGATAATTATTATCAACACTTACATAATAATTGTCACGTCTCAAATCCGATGCACATGAACTCCAACTATCAACCCCTATATTATTAACTAAAAAATGGGAAACCTCTTTATAATTCAATTCATCGTCAACCTTCTTTAAAGTAAAGTTCTTGAACTTTGAGTTCTTTCAAAAGTTGTTACTTTCCAAAAAACTTAAAAAATATACCAAGTGTAAAAACTCAAAATTTCGATAGAGTTTTCTCTGTTTTTTAGATTATCCCAAATTATATATAAACCTGTTAAACTCAAATCACAATTTATACTCAGGCTCAGTTTGGATTTCAACTCCCTATCACAGTTAAAATAATTTAATAACTATATTTCCATATCATTACAACTTAATCTATTTCAAATAACGCAACTTGGACTTTGCGGTTAAGGCCCTAAATCCATGAACCTATTTCATAATTCAAAAGCAATATATGATTTTGGCCAATTTTTTGACTTTTACTGTGAAACTAAAATTTTTATCTTCAACACCTCCTATATCAATAAGATGATTGGGTTTGAGTATATGATTCCTTAAATATTGGGACAAATATTTTAATTCATTCTTTACAAGTTGAATATATATGTTACATGGCTCAAATTAATTATCTAAGGTTCTTCGTTCATCTCGCATCTTCCATTATCATAAATTCCAATCCAATAAATCATGGATTTAATTAAGGTTCTAATTTTTTTTTCAAGTTTTGAATTGGGTAGGTAATCTTTACCTACCAATTTCTACATCCTCCAATTAAATAGCCTTATTTTTCACAAATTGCCCAACTATTACCATAGAATTCTATCCCATATATTTAAGCTAAGCATTCCAATAATTTAAGCATGATCTTAAATTCTCAAATATTAGAACTTAGGGTTTCATAGAATTTATAAAAAAGTCAACACAAATTACAATCAATTTACTAACATTTGTCAGAATTCTACCTTTTTAAGCCTCCAAATTTCATATTTCACCAAGTTCAGAAAACCTAGGTGGCTCGGCCCTACCAGCTTTTGGTTCCTTCCTTGAAATTTGAGCTTCTCGTTACTTGGTTGCAAAATTCTCATATTCGATAACTTGACTCCTAGCTAGTAGTAGCCAATTTCAAATAAGAGATCTTAAATTTTCAAGAAATTTAGATCTCCAAATAAATAATCTTTTTATTAATCATATGTAATTCCTATTCTAAGAACATTATATTTTATCATACCTCACATTGTCAACTCTTATCACAAACGTTTGATTACTCATTATACTTTAGTTTCCAAGCTTAAACCTCATTCATACTTATTCAAGACCCTCGATTTCATGATGCCCCATATTGTGCGTTCTGCACGACTATAAAGTTGTTCAAAAGAACAGTCTTTACTGACAATTAACTTCCTTGTTTTGAACGAACACTCTTCAGATTGAACCAAGAGTCCCTTAGCATTTCTCACAAATCCATTGCATATTTACGTTCAGATCTAGGAACATGATTAAAAAGATTAGCATCAAATTCAAAGCTTTCATGCACTGTTTGCTATCCCCTATACTTAACAATAATATCTTTCAAGTTGACTTTTGTCTTTCCTACTAACTCCTATGCAATATTGTCCTGCAATACTTTCTTCCACAGTCACAAATCGTTCGATTTCAACTTTATTTGACGGTCAGAAGACCATTCTTAAAATTCATAGTGCAAATCAGTGTCTCTTCTATCATCTTTTGTGAAGAATTACTTCTTCAAGAAGAGTCAAGATCTGCCTTGGATGCCAGGTTCGACATGGCAATCACAACCAACACACCAACTGGTTAACTAGTCGCGAAGAAACTCTTAGGTTCTAGCTTAATCCCATATTCACATTGAATAACTGAATTGCTACATACATTCTTGACAACATCATCATAACAGATAATAATATTTCAAAAGATGTCCATTAAATAAGGTTCTAGATTCTGCCAAATTTCTAGATGAATGAACAATTACTTCTCTCGCAGAGATAGAATAAAGCAAAAATGATGGGAATTCAATCCGCGAAAAAGACATCTTGTCACCAATCCAAATTTCTTAGTCTTGTAGAGATCACAAAAGGGATACTTATTTTCGAGAAGAAAAGCCACGGCTCCAACTTCCATGTGAATCCATTAAAAACTTTCCTAGCCTACAAAGATTAGGTCGCCCAAGTACTGAAATGCTCAAGAGTCATAGCTATTGCTGTCGCAATCAAATTCTGTTTTCAAACACAAGGCTCCATATCAAAGTTCACCAGGGTTTTTAACTTAATACATCATTATCGTCATACCACCTCACCAAATCTTCTTTTCAAGAGAATACTACGCCTAACCATGAAATTGCTAAGGGTATCATCCTTCTCAAGATAGGGTTTCACTACACCAAACATCCCCAACTAGAGAACTTTACTAGTGTTCATGCCATCCTAGCATCAAGCCAACATTTGTCATAGCACTAACATGTTACCGACAATTACCCATCACCGAAAGTAACTAGCATCATAACAAATTCACTTTTATGATTTTTCTTAGCATGGTGAGGGGGTACAAAGAGTGCTCTACCCCATGCATCTAACTAACTCGCTTGCTCACCAGTTTCACTGACTAAACGAGAAATAAGTGGGCTATTTCTTTACTAAATTGTGCTCAATGTCATATGTGGCATTTACGTTGTTGGACATTTCATGCCCAAACTTGTTGATGTAGTCCAACACATTGTTATATGTTAAAGATCAATCGGACACTGGGTGCTAAAAGGCGAAAAAATTATCAATGAAGGTTGAATTTCTTGATGGATGGAAGGAGAATCCTTTAACTCAAGCACGAGACCAATATTGATTGAACAATCATCGAGAGGGGCACTGCCAAGCGAGATTGAACATAATCACTCCTCCATATTGACTTTTTTCAATTTATAGAGAGTTCATCGGATAATGTTAGAAATAGCCCTTCACTTGAGCCAATTATACTTTGATTCTTTAAGTTATATCATCCTTATTCTCTCCATACTTGAAAATGATGCAACGTAAATGGAAAAACTAGTACTTTTTGGTAACTTATGTTTTCTAAGATTTAATTTCCTTTTTCTTCTTATTTTTACTTCTATTGTTATTGAGATTATACATCCCATATATTCAAATATATTTTTACTTGTCCTAACATTTTCAATTCCAATGTTATGCACAAAATTTCTTATTTACCACCTACTCATTTTGAATATTGTCCACTTATACGTTATTGTCTAAGAACATTGTACACTATGAAACATCATCTTCAAATGCTAATCAACTTATTATAACTACGGTAAAAAGATAGTTGCTCAAGGTTGATCCTTGATGTTATGCCACAATTAAATTACTGACCAAGTATGTCCTTTACAGGTGATCTCATTGCTCTCACAACCCCATGACACGACTTTCATCATATTTAAATACTCCTTTCTCACTTACACTCTCTCCAACACCTAACAACCTTTAAGCTTCCTATTATAAGCCTTTTCAAAGTCAATAAGAGTTATATGATAATATTTCTTCTTCTCTCTATACTTTTGTAACACCCTGCTCCTGCAAGATACCTAACCTGTACAAAGGAATGTGATTTCGCCGTAGACCGGCGGCCAAAAAGAGAGACAAGGAATAAAGATATTAAGAGACCAAACAAGAACTTCTAAGCAACCACAACACCTTAATGTCAAAAGAGGTATACATGAGTCACTAGGAATTCGTCATTCCAAGGGCATATATTATTTCTAAAACATCAAAAATCTTTAGGGTTTCATACATGAAGCTCTACCAAAACTAAAAACTAAACAAAAGAAAACCAAACCAAAATGATTCCTAACTCCTGAACCAAAACTACTCGACGATGCTTGTGGTGGACTAACTCTTAGCCGTTCCTAGTATCTACAATCACAGAGGCTACTGAAAAGTGCACTTAGCATTATCATGAACAGAAAAAATAGTTATTTAGTTAAGGATAACTGAAAACTCTTTAAAAAAAATAATTCATCACATTTTTCATGAAAATATAGAAACTGATGCATTTGCTTGCACATAAAAATATTACAAATTATACAGAACCTTATCAGTATTGCAAATAAAAATATAATTATGGCTCAAACGCCACAAATTTAAAATGCATAACCACTTTATCAAATCTAGACTCAACCCCCAACAGTGTCCAAGTAATCATCAGCCTCACAACTGGGAGTTCTGATGATACCGTAACTTCGATTCGCAATGCACGGATAGCAACATGATGGAATGAGGGCCACTCTCTATCAAGCACGAGTGGTATGTGCTAAAATTTGAGACTCAACCCAAAAGTCTTTAACGCAAAAATCCCCGCTTAACGAAAAACCTCCCTTATAGGGACAAATGAAAAATTCATAGTTAAGTAACCTCCCTTATAATGGGATATAAAGGGCCAAAAACCCTTGTAACTTGGTACTTTAGAATAATTACACAACATTAACCATACTTTTATAATAACATTATGCAAGTTTAGAATATCATTGGTGGCATACTTGAATTAAAAACATCATAACTTTTGAAAACAACAGGTTCATGCGATCATTATACTGGTCATAGTTCAAAACATGTGTTTTAAAGTATTTTCATGCATCATTTACATAAACTCAAATTCAAGATAATAGTTAAGCACTCTCACCTTATCTTATATACGTACGAACCGAGCCTTTGTCTACGAGCTAAGTTTGCTCCTCTGATACAAAACTTCCATGCCTAGCAAGCAAACATGACTTAACTGTCAATACGGGGTTCTACCCCTCTTAGAACGTGAAGTACTAAAATGATTCGGACCGTTGAATATTTTCCTGACTTTTAGGACCATGGTTACTTTTTTTTTTTTAGGTTTAAGGGGTAGTTTGCACTTTTTCAATCCTTCACTTGATTAAGGATTTAACTTAACCATTTATTACTCTCTTATAATCATTAAACTTTAAAGTATCGTAGTATTTTGAGATACTTAGAATTAGAATTAGATTATAATTTTTGGTGAAGATTTAGATTAAAATATTATTTACAACTTTCATATTTTACGCCAAGGCCAAAACCTAAGGCAACTAGGTGAAAAACTTGACAGAAACAAAAATAGTTTAACACTTGCACAGAAAATTGGCCAGAAAAGTGTCTTTGTTGGTCTCGATTTTGGGGCATCAAAACAAGTCAAAGTGATCCCATTTTTGGATTTGTTCTAGTTTAACATGCCCCTTACAATTTTCATGTTTAGTGCTAAAGGTGGTTATTTGGAACAAATTAGAGTTGTTGGCCATTTTATAAAATAAGTTCTGTGAGCCGCCAAAACTCAGCAGAGCCGATTTTGGACAGAGAATTTGAAACGATTTTGAGAGACTTTCTCGAGGCATCTAGGTTTGCTTTTTGGACAGAAAGTAGTTCCACATATTAGATACAATGTTCATGTAGACCACTTTTGGAGTAGGTCACTAAAAATAGGAATTTTAGGCTACACAAAAACATGTGACAGAGGTGTCTTTTGAGGACTGAAACATAACATAAAGTTTCAATGGCGTTTTAACCTATCAAAACTCAATATATTCGGCTCATATTTGGTGGGTAGTTAGATATACATGTTATCTACAACTTTTATGTTTTGGCCAAAGCTCGGATCTCATTCTAAAGTAGGGTTTTTAGGTCTGAATTGTTAACTGGTATGAAATCGACACACTTTGGTAGAATTGAAATATCTCGAGTTCCACTTACTCAAATGTGTTCAAAACAATTTTGAATGAAAGACTACACCAAAACCTAGGTCTGGACATAAAGAATACGCCTATAGAATATTTCTACATTGAGTTATGATGTTCCAAAGACCAGGGCAGAAAGCTCAAAATACCCAAAACTCAGGTTTATTTTGGTTCTAGCCTCTTAGTGTCATGTGTGTAAGATTTTGAACCATCTTCTTTGTGTACATGTGTTGTACTTCAATGTATCAATGTTTCAGAGGTTATAGAAGTTATGAAACCAATGAAAAAACCCACGCCAACGCACAACTTTAACATTCATACCGAACAGTCTCAAAAATCTAACCACGACGCCTTTATTTTTGAGTTTTTGGCTCTTAATCTTATATTTGTGTTTGAAAATAATAAAAGAGGTATTTGATATGTATAAAATCAGAAGTGTTAGAACCTTGATTACCTTGTTTAGAAGCTATTTCTTAGTGATAAAAAACTTTGGACTTAGCTTTCAAGCTTCGTGGATTCTCCTCCTCCTTCTTCTTTCTTCTCTTTTCTTCTTCTTCTTCTTCTCTCTCTCTCTCTCTCTCTCTCTCTCT
>JAOTRH010157070.1:0-13007 GCA_034768845.1 Heliamphora exappendiculata | reverse complement strand
TATAAACAAAAAGTAGAGAAACTTTCATTAATGAGTTTTGCCAATACAATTTTTAAAAGTTAGAGAGGCTCGCAAGTGCTCATCCTAATAAACTAAAAAAAGAGAAAAGGAAAAATATTAAGGTACGACAAAGCAAAATTAAGTCCTTCTCTTTGCATCCCCTTCTTGTCCTTCCCACCAGGCTTCGTACCCCGATGGCGTCTGGCCCATCGAAGTGCCCAGGGGATCACGTGGGGTTTGTCGTAAGAGTTCATTGGCTGGTGCATACCAAGGAACTCGTGCACCCAAAGCTATAGAAAATCGAGAGAAGCGTCAGTATAGTTAAAACAGATATGTAGATATGAAAGTGGAAAAGGAAAGCACGAAAAGTAGAGACAGCAGACATACCTCCCAGATACGCCAATACCCACCGACGTTCAGATCGAAGGTCCTGGTGGCTGTGCTCATGTACCCATATAAGGTGGCTAGTGCAGCTCCTCCCCAGTCATAGAAGCCAATCTGGTCCGCCACCACCATGGCAGCGAGATAGTGGAGGTGCACCATGTTCTCTAAGTTCAGGAATAAAGATATCCCGAACATATAAAAACGGAATGCATGTGCCACCCACTCAAAGTGGTGGACCTCGGAGCAGACAAAATGATGGAATGTCTTCTTTAGCCAGGTGTACCGTATACTCCCCTTATCAATGGAAGGGGGCAGCTGACCGAGAAGGTGCATAAGAGCCTCGAGGCTCTGGCAGATATCAGAATCAAACGGGATCGGATCGCCGCCCACCCAGATCTCAGTGATGAGAGAGAAATCATGTGGAGTAAGAGTCGCCTCGAATGTGGAAAGATGGAAAGTGTTGGTGGTGTGCCATCATCTCTCAGTCAAAGCCGTGAGGGTAACCCGGTCGTTGCTAATCCCCTCCAACATGGTGACGAAGTTGCCGAAGTCAGCCCAACAGACAATCTCTCGGCTACGGGGCGGGAGCATAATGTACCACTCTAGAACGCCTGAGGATCTGCCAAAACCCCAAATACGAAGTAGGCCCTAAAATGAAAAAAAATAAACAAATCAGTAAACAAAAAGTAATAATGGAATCAACGAAATAACGAAAACAAAACAAATAGAAACAGTTACACGATTAAAATCGATGTGCGTGACAAGATAACTGAAACAAACTGACGATAATCAAAATAATATCAAAATGAGTCTCAAAATCAACCAATGCTTTAAGGGTCAAAATCCCACTCGCTTCATTTTTCTTTAATTCAAAATCCTACCCTCGTTTCAAAACCAATGACAACTCAACCCAGTCAAAACCAATTCGCTAGAACCTAACTTCAAATTTAAGGGAAACCCAACTTCACTCATATTTTCGACTCAATTTCAAAATTTGATCTAAAAACCATTTGACATAGTTTCGCAAAATTTGAATTCAACCTCGATTAAAATTCAAGTTCAAAATTTAATTTTCTTTCAACATAGCCTCTAATCTACCTCGCATCTATCCCAAGTTCAACCACGAAGAACTCAAAATGGTGGACTCAATCAAAATTTCGTCTCTACAAATAATGTAAAAATCAATTTAAAACTTAACCCAACTTAACCTCAACCCCATTTGGCTCCGTTTTCAAAATTCAACCAATTCAAAATTTTAATTCAATTACAAATCAACGTCTTAACTTTTTAGGTTCGTTTCCTAGTTCAAACTAAGTTCATTTTAAACGTATCCTAAACCCAAGTTTTAACATGATGTTCAACCCAACGTCCGCCTAGGTTCAATTCAATTAGGCCAATCTAGCTGAATCCACCCTCAACACAATTCCAAAAACTCTTCTTCTACAAACCTAAGTTTGTTTTGACCGAAGTTCGAGTTTTTTTTATAAGTTCATTCAAATCCAAAAGATCATTTTTTTATCCAAAGTTTAAAAGTTCAGTTCAAAGCCCAAAAGTTCATCCCGCTCAAAAGCAAAGGTTCATCCAAACCGAGTCAGGGTCTAGACCTAGTTAACTCTCATATTCCAAACCAACTCCAAATCAAATCTCAATCCTAAACTCCAAATCAATTTAATCCAAACATCTGATTCAATTTAAATATTCAAACATCCAATGAGATTCAAAATTCAAGTTCAATGCAATCAACATCCAAACAAAAGTTTGAACATTCCAAGAAAAACTTTCAACCAATAAAATAATTAATGAAATTAAAACCTCGGCTTACCTCAAGGTTCTGGGCTGAGAAATGATCCTCGCGACAACGAAGAAGAACCTCACGCTCCGTAATCACATCCGAAAGAATAAACCTCTTTATAGCCGACTTTCGCAACTGGTAAAGAAGAAGGATGTACGAGGATGAAATACTGGTCTCCACAACAAGTGAGCACTGCAGTAACTAGGTGCGAATTTCGGTGAGAGTGAAGGTGAAATTTCACTTAGTTCTAGAGTTCATCTTTAACACTGAAGATGAAGACTGATTATTCTTGTATGGCTCCGAATCAGGATCTAGGTAAGGGTTTAATGCTTAGTGAGACGATTGCTAAGCAGTAAATTCAATCGGACAAGGATCGTATCCATGTGAACTCTATGAAGATCACTCAGATGCAGTTCGCGAGCACTGAAGTGGCAAAAATCTATGGGGTTCCTGCTACTCGAAACCAAGGGAAGGGTGGTGTGTCGGCTGTTTCTAAGGTTGGGGTTCCCTCTCACGCTAGGGTTTCAATGGAGAACTAGGAGGTTAGGACCCCTTTACGGCTTGGCCAAAGGGACGATGCGATGGGTATCTCAAGTTTAGGGGGTTCATCTCCCGCTCAAGAATTTTGGCCTAGGGTAGCTTCTCAAACTCGGGACCAAGTATTAGAGCCGGTCTGGGAGTTAGCTGGGGAGAAATCTCAAGTACCCGACAGCACATTCAGTCAGGTTGGCGATGGTATTAAAGCTTCGTCTAGCTCTGTTTCAGTTGAGGCAAACAATTATTTTGAAAGAGTTGCTATTGAGGCATTGAACCAAGCTCAGAAAGGTCTGAGCCTCTCAGCACGGGACGTATAGCAAACACTGAGGCTAAATTAGGTAGCTTCCATGGCGATCACACAGCACCAGGGGATATTGTTCCAATACCAGGTATGGACATTTTTCATTGATGTTCTGGTGTTGTTGCTCCTTGTGCCATGCCAGGGAACCGTGAGGTTTCCATGGACGAGGTACCCTGTATGGTAGAGGTCGTCTGGGTTGTGGATTTGGTTATTCCAATTTAGACATTGAACATGTGGAAGAAGGGCAAAATTCTGCACATGATGTGCTTAATAAAAATCCTAGCCCACCTCAGGCGAAAAACTAGGCATCTTTGTTGACAAATCGTAGCCTCTCTAGCTCCTGCCTTGAGTACATTGAAGTAAGGAATCCATAGCATGAAGCTTATGTTGATATTGATAGTGAATTTATTGACGATAAGGAGTGGGAAACATGCCTTGTAGGTTATTTCCTAGATGTAAACCTGGCCTTTGCTTTGGTCAGGGCAACAGCTAAAACCTTATGGTCTCAATTTGGGTTAACTGATGCCTTTGGTAATGATAAAGGTTTTTACTTCTTTAAATTTCAAAGTAGGGAGGCTATGAAAAGTGTGTTAGAAAGGGGTCCTTGGCATTTCTCGGGTAAACTCCTTGTCCTTAAACGATGGAGACGTTGTCTATGTTTATCTAAGGAGGCCATGGCTAAGATCTCGGTGTGGGTCAAACTCCATGATTTGCCACTAGAATTTTTGAATGCGCAGTGCTTAAGCAGAATTGCTAGTGTTTTGGGTGTGCCTTTATACTTGGATCGGGCTACAGAATCTAAGCTTCGTATATCCTATGCTCAAGTTTGTGTTAAGATTGATGCGGCTACTCCTTTGAAGCATGAGATCCTCATTAGATGTGAAGGTGAATCTGTTACTATTTATGTGGAGTTTCAAGGTCTTCCTGACATATGTTCGAATTATCATGTTTTTGGTCACGATAATAGTAAGTGTAAACTTACTGTGCAGTTCGTGCAAAAGGCAAGTGTAGAGACTACTAAGGTTCAAGCTAAATGGATTGAAGTCGGTAACGGGAAAGATGGCCATGGTGAGTGGATTCAAGTTGGGAATCGAAGAATTGTCAACCATGAAAAACTGGGTGCTAGGACTTCTAGCCCTCCAGTCCCAGTGGAGAGAACTAGAATTGAGAAATTCCCGGCCCCGTCGGTTGTTTTAGATGGGGCAGAGGGGCCCCGAGATGACGCACCTACAGTGGAATTTACATCGGCAACCGAGGTGGGCGATAGGGAGCAAGGAGTACATGTAGCTTTGGAATTTTCAAATTCAGTAGAGATGGTTGACAAGGAGCAAGAGGCAAATGTAACTCCTATTTCAAACTCCTTCAGTGTGCTTGTGCGTAAGAAAAAGGAAAAGAAAAATAATGAGGATAAAAATTTGGGGACTCTAGTTGATGGAGAGAGTAAGTAGGCTAAGCAGTCTAGTGGTAAGAAAAAGTAGAAACGATCTTTTGGTCCTGCAGGTTGGTAGCTCTTCCCTACGGGGTTTTGGTGTATTTCTCCCTCGCGGTTTGTGCATGGGGTCATGTGACTTTTGTTGTTGTTTGTTCTGTTTGGTTGTTGTTGTAATCCCCTGGTGTATGTCCCTTGGAAACATGTAATTTTTTTTCTTTTTTTTATGTTACATTTAATTACCCAAAAAAAGAAAAAGAATGATGTAGGTCCCGGTATCAAAATGCTTCAGCATGCTCGGTGCGCCTTCTCCCTCTAGTAAAAGGTCCTCGTCTTCATCCATGGTGCCACCACCACCTTCAGTACCACCACCTGTGCCACCATTACCCTCAGCAATGCCACCACCTGCGCCGCCTCCATTGTCGGCCATACCACCACCACCGCCTCTGATAACATCACCCAGGAAGCCAAAATCACCGTCGACCATAGCGAAGAAAATCACCGAGATGAAGCAGAGTATGAACACGGTTAGGAAAGAGATGAGAGAGAAAGAGAGTGAGAGAAACGGGAGAGATGAGAGAGTAAGAGAGTGAAAAAATTGAGAGAGATAAGACAACTGAGAGAGAAGAGAGAGTTTAAATGCGAGACCCTGACTTATTTTATTTTTTGAAATAATTTCAGGATTTACAGAGTTAGAGTTAATCTTTGACCTCGGGCGTTGGGGTTTGTGCTTCTTTACAGAAGAACAACAGGTGTGCATGAGTTTTATGCTTGTTCGGGTTCCGTTAAGGCTTATTTGGGTTGGTTTAAGGTTAGAAAACCAGTTTTACGCAGAAGAAACACATTGCCTTGAGGTTTGGTCGACTGGAAGGGCTGGCCTAGTCGACTGGACTGAGATTTTCTAGTTCGGTCAACTGAATTAGGGTGTTTGGTCGACTGGACCATGGAGCTGGGCAACTTTCATGTTTCCAGTAGGCTGTTCAGTCGACTGGAGTGGGGATCCAGTCGACTGAACTGAGGATTTTGGCAAATTTTGGAGTTTTTCTATAAATATCAAAGGTTGAGATATTTTGATGGAGCTTTCTTCTAAGCTAAGTTTCGATTTTTTTGCCTTGTCTCTAGATTTCTTAGGGGACGGGGCTCAATTTTCAGCAATCTGACTATGGATCCTTGATGTTGGTGTTGGGGGCTTCGTATATATCCAGAAAGATTTCAATTTCATCGAGATTCAATTTTCAAGGCATCGGGTTTTGACCCAATGAGGTAGAATTCTAGACCCTATTGCTGTATTAGAGTGACATGTAATTGTGTATGCTTTCACTGGGTAGAAATGCATCAAATGTGATTTTCATGTATAAATCTTGGTTTTTGGGTAAAAAGTTGATTTTTATGCCTTTTCTCAATTTTTATACATGATCCTGGTGTGTTGACCTCCGTGGTTTTCAAAAGTGGTTTGAAAACGAGGTATTTTGTAAAAATGGTAAAAAACGTGATTTTGGAGGTTTGGAGCTAACCCGCGGGGTTGAGTCTCACCTTTTAAACATTTTATTGGAAATGGTTTTAGATCTCTATTTTGATGGATTGGATCTCTTTTATGCATGCGGTATATAAACTGCTTTATGGGTTTCGTAGTTGAGCTACGGTGTGTTTTTAAATGTTATCCATAGATGTACCGTGACTGAGTGTGATTTGAGTTGGGCTTCTATTGCTCCTTAGTGTAAGTGCAAAAACGTGTGCAGAGTGGGTACGCTACAGTCCCTTGGGTTAATCCCTGTAAACGTGATTTTGTTATGATTCGTCCATCGATCGTGGCAAACCGTAAAGAAACAAGTGTGTGATTTAGGTGCTTTTCCATCGGTCAGAGAAATCCGTAAAGAAGTCAGTTGTCTCTGTGAATGGCGTTGTTGTTGTAACTTTTTATAGAACTTGTCATTACCTAACAGGCCTAAAGTGGTTCAGGACTAGGGTAATGGACAAGAGTCTATAGTTGTTACCTTTATTGGAACGGCAGAGTCGGTACATAGGATTTCATTTTACTGTGTTCTCCTCGGTTGTGTGACATGAGTGGAGGAAAACTATTTTACCATTTTATTTTTCTCGATTGTGTGTTTCGAGTGGGAAAATAATATTTTGATTCCGATTGTATGATCCGGGTGAACAAAGAACATGTTTTGACTACTGTTTTATTTACAGCTTTTCCTTAACTATGGCATGATATCTGTTAGGATGATATGCATAGTTTGAAGGATGAAAAATGTGGAGTTTTATGAGATAAAACCTTTTTGAGACTCGTGATAGTCTGACGAAAAACTTGTGATTTTGAAAGAAAAACTTTTTTGGCTCCCGTGGTTAAGCCCGTGTATGTACAATTGCATATCCTGCTTTACAGTTTTACTATCTATGTTTTATTGGGCTTCAGCTCAAGGTGTGGAATTTTGCTGTAACATTTTTTTTCAGGTAAGCGTGGTCCTGTAGGTTAACCCGGTGGTGTCCGGAGGTGGCTGATGACAAGACGTCTATTTTGTCTTGATAGGTAGCTTATACCTGTTGTATATGTTTCATGTTTATTTGTAACATGTTATAAATCATATACTATGGTTATAGATGTATGCATGTTTTCATGCTTTCGAGAGAACTTTGTGTTGGTTATTATTTTTCGTGGTTTCATACTACGTCTTTCGTTGTTGGGATCAACGGTTTATAAACAGGATTTTCAAATGATTTTTGCTTCACATAACTTTTGTGCTTCGAGGTAAATTTTGGAACGGCCTAAGTTTCTTTTAAAACTAAAGATTTTCTTATTTTAAAACATGTATTTTATTTCTCTAAAAAGGCTTGGCTTGCGTGTAGTCATTTGGCTACTCTTTTAAATCAAAAAACCCTTGATAGTACATTTTTATAAAGGTTTTAGCCTTGTTTGGTCTTTCAATTTTAAATCCCTTTTGTTTAGGCGATTTGGTGGTTATTTAGTGGCTTTTCGCGTGACCCGGAGTTTGGGGCGTGACAACATAGTATCAGATATCTGGGTTCGGATACCTATGAGTTGTGGGAAGAGGGTGTGTTACCTTGTGAGAATATGTATGTGCTTGGTTGCCTGTGTTTGGAATATGAGCATGTTGATGTCGTGTATATGTGAGCATAGAGGTTGGACATTAGGATTGATTCGTCTTTCCTTCGGGCATTTGGACTAACAAACTTGGGAGCCAAGTTTGCTAGAACCGCGTTTCATGAACGTGATTTCTAGCAAGGAATCTAAGTAGGTTATCCAAAGTGACGCGTCATTCTTGTCGGTTCTCCTCGGTATTGGTGTTGTATCTGCATGATTATCGTGGCTATGTGTTAGCATGATTATGTGGTATATGGTAGAAGTAACATGATAGATCGACCTTAGGTCATCATGTTTCATACTTTCTTCATATACGACCTGTACACGTTAGAGACGACGAGACCGTGGTTTGGGTCTTAGATGTGCGACTCGGTTGCAGTGGTTACAGTAATTGTTGCAGAAACAGGGTTATGGGTTGAGCGTCGATCGCTGGGTATGTTGTGGAACTCATCAGTGAGTTGGGTTCAGCCATGTGAGGTTGGCCTCGGTCGGCAAATCGTTGATTATTTGAGCAAAGTTTTGTTCAGGTATAGTCGAAGTATGGTTGATGGCTTTGACTTGGGTAGCTGACTCCTCTCGAGAGTTGCAGTTATATTCGGGTGATGAGGTATCGGAGACCCCGAGAATCAGTCGACGTGCCTAGATTAGTGGAAGATCAGAGGTGCGTGGTAATCCCTTTTGGGGTTTTGATGTACGTGGTTTTGGCCGTGTGATGGATTAGATACGCCGTGAGCCATGCTATGTCTTGAGCTGTGTACTCGGGACGAGGTGTAGACGGGAACATAGTGGATGGGAGCGTAGGGATCCTTGGCCGAGCGTATATTGAAATAGCAGAACGTGTGGTTCTAGAGATATTTCTTGGTAGTCAGGATATCGATGGTGGTCAACAGGATGTTGTTGGTAGTCTGAGTAGTCTAATGACCTTAGACGTTGTATACCTTTTGGGGTTTGAAAATTGAGTTCCGAGTGAGTGAGCTCAAGGATATGGGAATGGGTATGAATTGTAGTTATGCAGGGAAGAGCACGGGTTATGGCTGTATAGGAATGTGTAAGGGCTCGTGCGACAAGCATCGGTTCTGTGATATTCCTACGGGAATGTAGGTCTGTGATTTGGTCGATATCCTAGTGATTAGGAGATTACTTTTGGGAACCGTGCAAGGTTCATGCGGTTGGCTTAGTGCTGAGATGACGCATCTTGGGTGTAAGATGTTTGGAGATTGTTTGTGTTCTACCTTAGGTTTAGAGATGGGTATGTTGTTTACCCATGGGAACGAAGTGTGGAGTGATGAGGATCATCAATGGACCATGTGGTTTGGCGGGCCTGGGGTGATAGGTGAGAAATCGTCGGGTATGATACCTGTGATCGGTGTATGCTTGAGAGCGAAAGTGCAAAAGGTGCCTGCATGGTCGTGGGAGTTAATAGTAACTCTAGATGAAAGGTCTAAGGATTGGGTTCCTTGTTTGATGTTGTGCCTTGGACAGTAAGCTCGAGGCTGTGACGTGATTGTGGTTTGCCTAGCAGGAGTTAGGTTGTGTAGCGCAACCTTGTGAAGTGAGGTTTTGGGGGTAATGGTATGTGTTATACCAGGTATGCGGATGGATGGTGTTCATGTGTGTGAATGAGGTATGAGTGTTGAGAGCTTGGTGTAGCGGATGATCCGAGTATTGTGATCGAAGTTGACAGCGGCTGTGTGAATATAGTCAATATGGCATCGAGGTAGGACTTACAGAGTTCTTAAAGGCTAAGTGTTAAGGAGTACTCCAGTACGCTAAGGTTGGGTCATGATTTCTTGTTGACCCTTTTCTTTCCTTTGGATGGAAGGAGAGAGAGTTTTCTTGTAGACGATGGTCTGGTGCAAGTTGTTTCATCTCGGTTGGATGGAGATGCCAGGTTTTTTATTGGTTTAGGTTCTGGTTATGTTATGAGATTATGGAATCTCAGTGGATCTATATCCATGTGTGACCCTTGGAGTTGTGACTCAGGGACTTGTATCGCCGTAATCGAGTGATTGTGGGTTTGATCCTTCGTGGTTTCGATGCGTGGTGCGAGACACTCTACATCTGAATGTCTGTGTGTGCGACTTGGAATTCGATTGCTCCCGCGATTGGGAACCATAAGAAATCGTATGACGGAGTTGGTATTCTCCCACGGTGGAAGACCGTAAAAAAGTACATATGAGTGTGGTAAACATGATAGGTCGTGGTAACCTAGTCAGTGTGGCTTGCTTGTATGATAGTTGAACCATATGGGTTACGTCCCCTATGCTGTTTATTTCTAATAGACAAGAGAGTTGGTGTTGTGACGTAGCATTCTTCGCAATGATCAGTTGAGGATCATTGACCGTTATGTGCGTGTGGTTGTGTCTTTAGCTCTTGGCATAGCAGGGATTTTGTCAAAATAGTGCGGCAGTGACATGTGTATGGTGGGTTTTTGGAAGATTTTTGTGAGTTCAATTTGGGTTCTGCTTGAGGACTTGGAACTGCCAGTTCTTGGAGTCGAGGAGTGGTTGCTGACTGTGGTGAGTGTTGTGCTTCGGCGTACTGTTGTTTGTGAGGATGGTGGTCCCAAGAGTGTGATAAAGTATGGACTAGGATGGTTATGACATTTAAAAATCCTTGGTTGGCATAGCCTGTTCGGACCGACGCGATTGTTTGGTTGGGAACGGAGGAGCTGTGATGAGTTCTGGATGTGAGAAAATTGCTAAGTGTAAGAATTAAGTTTTGGTTGGTGTCTTGGGTTCGACTATTTTGCTATTGTGGATTCAAGGAATTGATATATGTGTTCTGCATTGGAGTTGATACTATATGTCAATCGACCTATTCGTTTTGCCAGGTTACGAGGATCACGCTTGATTTGTCAGACGACGGAGATCGTGTTTGATTCAAGGTTAATCTGTAGCCTTATTAGTGATCTGATGGCGAGACGTTGAGTTGTGTCATGACATACTGTTGCACGGGAGTTATGACTTGGTTGATATAGGTTGTTGGATACCTATGAGATGCGATGTCTACGTGACGCGTTTGGTTGAGTGACTCGCTGGAGTCAGGTGACTTTGTGCCTGTGATACCAGAGCGGTTTTCGGTTGTGTGAAACCTTGTCCCAGACAATGGTGTACCACTTGATGTTTCCCCTGGGTGAGAATTGGGGTTCGTGATTCGAAGATTCGTACCGGAGATACCATGACTATAGCCATTCCATATAGAGACCAAAAGTCGAAATCGACGCGTAAGATATAATCACATCTCCTACGAACGTGTAATGGAGACCGTATGATTTATCTGTGACTAAACCCTTCTCCCACTTAATATTTTAAAAACTGAGAGTTTTTTTTTGTTCATTTTAAACGATTAAATATATTTTAATTCTTGATTAAAATAAATTCGATTTTAATCAATTAAAATATTTTTTATTTAACTATAATAAAATAAACAAAAAACTTTCTTATTTAATTTTGCAAAAGAAATTAATTACCCGAGTTTAATTAAAAAACCTTAATTAATTTTTACACAAAAATAAATAAATAATTATCTATTTATTTTTTCATTTTAAAAAATTGCTAGGATTATTCATTTTATAAAATCATTTTTTCTAATATACTTTCGATAATAAAATTATGCATTAAAAAAAAATAAAATAAAATAAAAAACCATCAACGCAATTAAATAAAACAAATAAATAACTAAATAACTACAAAATAAATATAAATAGTCGTTACGATCCGGTGCATCTGTTTAATCTTTTAATCCGATGGTCTCGAATTAAATATTAAACGCTTAAGGTTTTGGAACCCTAAACGACCTATCAAAGACTCGAATCTTTTTCTCAACCTCCGGACCACCGTCACAGCCTCGGACCACCGCTGGAACGCCGAAAAAATTGAAAATAAACCAGCCAAACAGCCCCTTGATTGGGCCGAAATACTGCTGCCTTTGGCAGTCCTACGCTGCCTTGTTTCAGCCGCTGTTTGGCCGTCTTGCCGCTACTGTTGAACCCTCAAAAAATTATGGTAGGTAGAGCACATCAAGATCTTGATCTCCAAAAAAAGTTACGTCAAAATACGATGTCGAAGTGGCCCAAAAAATTCTTCAAATGGCTGAAATTCTGGAGTGGCGCCACTGTGCGCACCAAACTTTGAAGCAGTTTTTAACCCCTTTTCCGCCATCGTCGAACCGCAGCCGAACCACCATCGGATAGCCAACAGACAACCTTTATTTCAGCAAAAAAATTGCATAAAAAAAGATTACCGAAAGCCCCAAAAATGAGCCCTGAAGTCGGTGCCCTGCTGCTGCCTTATGTTGCCGCCGCCGCCTCCTTCATCCCTTTTCGTCTCATTTTTTATCCCCATTTTCCGTGAAACGATTACATTAAAGATTCAGAAAGAAAAGAGAATGAAATAATATATTACATCGCCAAAAACCTATACCCCACGTAGGAGGTGTACAATCGATCTAATCTCGAAACAAAAATCGTCGAGATATACGATTAATTAAAACAATCATTCATTCAACTATATAACCGGATCGTAATGACTTACAGCTGCAAAACTGAGATTAACAAAATAGTTTTTCATGAAAAATGCATCCGTGGCTCTGATACCATTGTTGGAGAGAGGGAGCTGCGCAGCGAAAAAAGATTTTTGAATCGACGTCGTGACCGTAAAAAATAACGTTTGTGACTTTTATAAAAAATAAAAACTATAATGATTTTAAAAGTTTAATACCTTTATAAAACTTGTCAAAAAGTTTCAAGAAATCCCGAATACGTTGAAGATGACCTTGCAATCTTTTCACGTATGATCCGGACACACTACGATGATCACGATATGTGGGCACTAATTCCGATTGAAGTGCTCTTCCTCCTTTTGGTTTTTTCTCACACAATAATCTCCAAAAAGACAAAATTAATTACCAAATAGGAGAAGGGGTGGCGTCTATGTAAGAGTATTAGGGTTAACGTTTTGATTAATGAGCCTCCTTTTAATATATAAGAATATATCAAAATTACATTAAGTATATACTCTCTTTTCTAAAAGGATATAAAGAGATATACTTAATATAAATAATCAATCATCTCATCTTCTAGGGCCGCCCACTTAGGGAGTAAACCCTAGGTGTGCCAAATACCAAAATCGTCCCTCATTAATTTAATTTAATTCCCGAATGTCTCCGGCGGTAAAATCGACATTCTAATTAAATTAAATGATTACCGAAATTAACAAAAAAAATATCTGTACGTATTATGAGTTACATGAGGGATCACAAGAAAGTATAGGACTCGGGCTAACCGTACGAGAAAGTCGGATATCCCTAACTCTGTCCCCGAGTTAGATTATTTCTCGTACGAACCAGAACTTATTCCACTAAAGATCTTGACTGAACTTCCGGCCCTAACTCAAATTATGTCTTGAGTTTCCAATTATCAAATGCACTGAATTCTCCCCACGTTTAAGATATGGAT
>JAOTRH010157059.1:0-13007 GCA_034768845.1 Heliamphora exappendiculata | reverse complement strand
TTAGAAGAGAATTATACTAAGAATCACATACCCAAAAATAAAATTATTTTGGAAGAATTGAGAGAAAATACCAGTAGAAACGAAAGAGAAATTACAAGTCACTGATATTCTATTGCCTCGTCGTAGTGGAAGAAATATTGGGACAGGTGCAGATCCTGATCAAGGTGATACCATTAGCATGCCTGATGAGCATGTAGGTAATGGTGCACATCGTTCAGATTCTGCACAGTGCGTTACTGCTAGTACATAGGCGCAAGTAGTGCCTCGTCATAATGGGAGGGTTGTTCTTCAAACTGGTCGATATATGTTCTTGAGAGAGTCTTTTAACAGGAACCTGGCAGAACTAGATACCGAATCTTGTAACTACAATGAAGCACTCAAAGACAAAGACGCAAATTTTTGACAAAATATTATGAATTTAGATATAGAATCTATGTATTCTAATCAGTTCTGAAAATTTATACAACCACCTGAAGGGATAAAACCCATCGGATGTAAGTAGATCTACAAGAAGAGGAGAGCAGCAGACGGAAAGGTTGAAACCTTCAAAGCTAATCTTGTTGCGAAAGAATTTACTCAGAAAGATTGGATCGATTATGAGAAAATTTTTTTACCGATAGCCATGCTTAAGTCTATCCGAATTCTCTTATCCATTGTGGTTCATTTCAATTACAAAATTTGGCAAATGAATATCAAGGCAACTTTCCTTAACGAAAGTCTTGACAAGTGTATCTATATGGTACAACCAAACGGTTTCATAGCAAAGAGCCATGAGCACATGTTGTGCAAGATTAAGAGATTCATTTATGAACTTAAGCAGGCATCAAGGTCTTGGAATACTCGATTTAATCAAGTCATAAAGTTTTATGATTTTGATCAAAGTTCATACGAGTCCTGTGTGTACAAGAAGCGTGACGGAAGCGTGGTGGTCTTTCTAGTACTTTATGTAGATGATATCTTACTCATAAAAAATGATGTAGGGGTGTTATCTTTGATAAAAGTATGATTACCTGAGCAGTTCGATATGAAGGACTTGGGAGAAGCCAGTCACATTCTTGGGATCAAGTTTTTGTAAGATCAAAAATAAAGGATGTTGAGTTTATCACAAGCAAAGTATATCGATGGCATCCTTACTTATTTTATCATGTAGGATTTCAAGAAATGATTTTTCTCTTTTAGGTATGAATTCACTCTATCCAAGGATCAGTGACCTAAGATACCTGATGAGATAGAGAATATGAAGGTGGTTCCTTATGCTTCGATAGTAGGAAGACTAATGTATGTTATGCTTTGTACTAGACCCGACATCTACTTTACTGTTAGCATGGCTAGTAGATATCAGTCTAACCCAAGCATTGGACTGTAGTGAAGAATATAATCAAGTACCTGAAAATGACTAAGAATTATATGTTGATTTACCAGGTAGATAGTCTAGTACTATTGGGGTATATAAACTTGGACTTCCAGTCATACAAGAATTTTCGTAAGTCTACCTCAAGATATGTGTTTACCTTGGACGGTAGAGCTATAAGTTGGAAGAGTATCAAGCAGTCATGAATTATTCATTCCACCATGGAGATCGAGTACGTGGTAGCTACTGAAGCAGCCAAGGAGGCCGTTTGGCTCAAAAACTTCTTGTTGGATCTAGATATGGTGCTTTTAGTTCAATCGACTATTACACTTTATTGTGATAATAGCGAAGCGGTTGTAAACTCAAAGGAGCTAAGGGTCCACAAAAAAGAAAAATGCATTGAGCGTAAGTATCTCCTGATATAAGAAATTATACAGAAAGGTGATATTGCTGTGATCAAGATTGCATCATAGGACAACCTTGTAGATCCTTTTACAAAGAGCTACATGCTAAGACTTTTGGTAATCATGTAGAGGGTATGAGAGTCAGATGTATGGCAACATGATTTTGAGTATAAGAGGAAGATTGCTAGGATTATACACTAAAAATCATGAATTTTATTTGGTTTGAGTATTTAATTTTATTTTTAATAAAATTATTTTTTTATTTTATGAAAATCTTAATGAGTGATGAATGCAATATCATTTCTTTAATGTTATGCATGCATGTCCTTCAT
Source organism: Heliamphora exappendiculata (assembly GCA_034768845.1). Classification (NCBI taxonomy): domain Eukaryota; kingdom Viridiplantae; phylum Streptophyta; class Magnoliopsida; order Ericales; family Sarraceniaceae; genus Heliamphora; species Heliamphora exappendiculata. The sequence goes on along the minus strand of JAOTRH010157059.1, from coordinate 10,920 downwards.
TATGTACAGTATTTAATCTGGTATGTAGAGTACGACTTGCACACAGAAGACAAGATTATAAATTTTTGCAGAATATAAGTTTTTGTTCATAATTTAGATGGAATTACATAAATCATCGGTACGACTGTAGTATGGAGTTTTAGTAGGCCTGTCTTGGTTACGGGAAACAGATAATAACGTCGTCTATTGTTCTGACTCACTGTGCTAATACACTGTGTATATTGAACATGACCACATTAGATTAATTAATTTTATACTGACTATATAAATTAATTCACACCCCAAAGTTATTATGAGTGCTTATACTCTTAATTCTGAAATAATTATTATTTGTGTATATTTAATATTCGTTATTTTAATTTATTAGAGGGTGCGATCATTTATGGGTCTATAGTCCCGGTGAGTTAGATAGCGGCATTAATTATATAGTGAATATTAATTATTGACGTAATTCACATCTCGATTGTTCGGGACTGATGATACTACCTTAAGAAAACTTATAAATTTTGACCGGATCAAACCCTACAGGTGGATTTAATTATCCGGCAGTCAAATAAATTAAGCAGAAAGGTTTAGAAATTTTAAAAATGTCGATTAAATTAAATTATCAGTAATTAAATTTAATTGGCTACTATCGAGAATTTTAACGTGAAGAGATGAGTTAAGTATTTAATAACATGAGCTCAATGCAATTAGATCTTGAGATTATGGTTAAGAGTGTTGTTATAGTTTTTTAGTGGTATGAACTGTAATTTAGTATTTTATAAAAATTACAGAAATTGCTGTAAAGTTTTCATAATTACAGAAATCGCTGGATAGATATCTAGGTCACACTAGAAGTTTATATCATAATTAATCCACAGGTCCATGTTGTAACCCTATAAATATATGAATAAGTTGAACCATATTCAGAAGTTGTCTTCCAAGACAAAGGTTATCCAAGTTCTACTAGTGTTAGTTCTTGAAGGATCATAACCCACACTACGTTCAGGAATCGCATCGGGATTACAGTAAAATGTCTGTTCGGAGCTTCAACTTAAAAAATCAAAGTTCGTAGTTGAAGAATCGACCAAAAAAGTATCCATCTAAATTAACTGTGGTGGCATGCGTTTTATTTTGATCGTTCAACATCAAAAAAAATTTATCTGGAGCTTGTTTCGGCGATTGCCTATCCAATTATATTTTTTCAAAAAATTATTTACAAATCAATGATCTTGACTGTTTGCTTTCAACACTTTGTACCCAAAAGCACAAGGATCGGACACATATTCCTAAGAAAGTTTGGCTTACTAAGCAAGTGAGCTCCATTCTCACTCACAATACTCCCCATAAGCTCAGGACCATGGTGCTTCTACTATCTCGTGTGTCATTGAAAATCATTCAATCGATAGACTACTCCTTGATCTAGGGAGTTAGTGTCAATATACTCCCTTACTCAGTATATGAAGAACTGGGTTTGCGAGATTTGAAATATATGTCAATCACCCTCTAGTTGGCTGATAGATCTGTCAAGGTGTTATAGGGCATAATAGAGGACGTTATTGTTCAGGTTGATAGATTCTTGTTCCCAGTCGACTTTGTCTTCTTTGATATGGAGCCAGTACATAACCCAAAAAAATAAATTTCTTTAATCATGGGTCGACCCTTTTTACCTACGATCAATGCATGTATTAATTATAGGACTAGGGTAATAGATGTATCCTTCGGGAACATACGCATAAAGTTGAATGCTGAAAAATATGATTTTTTTTATTTTTAATAGAAAATAATATTTTAGTGTTTTAATAAATCGCAATCACGAAATAAAAAAATAGAAGAAACCTCGACACGCATAATTTTTTTTACGTGGAAAAATCCTGCGGGTAAAAAATCATGGAACTACCAAGTCCAAGATTTAAGCACTATAACACGAATAGTTATAATACAACTTTCAGACTCTGTGATCGACTCCTCAATCTTCTAGTTCTAAGCTTGTGTATTGAATTCTCGTTCACTGTTCTCTTCTTGATTTCTACTGCAATGAATCCTCGTAGCAGTTTCTCCGGTAGAATCCTCCGTCGAAACTTAGAACGCCGTCTAAGCTTTTCTCTCAAATGATCTTCAATAAATTTTGGAGACACGAACAATCCTTTGATATGATCTTGAAGCTCTGTATTCTTAATATCCAAAGTGTTATTTTTGTGCATTCCTAATAACCCTTAAATAGATCATTAAACCCTAACCAGGCAGAATTCAATTTCAATTAAAACGCCTAGGATCCACTCAAATGGTCCTTTGGGCGCTTGAGAGGCCAGGCGGCCGAACCTCTCTCTTGTTTCATGCTTTAATTGCTTGTACCAACCGCTTGTTTATATGTACCATGAACTCAATCTTCAAAAATGACTCTTATATATGATAACACAAAGATAGATAAGAACTAGATCCTAATAGGATTCTAGATTGAATCAATCCTTCCAAATCCTATCCTAAGATCTTAGAGTTTTAATGATATTAAAACACCACGAATTGCCATTTAAATAAAAATAAAAATTAATATAAATTAATTTCTTTACAATCTCCTCATTAGTAATTCCAGGTGAACACAACACACGCAACCAAACTAAAAGATCATTGTCCAATTATAGTTCTTCAAACAACATTTCTTCTTCCAACCTTAAAAAAAAAAAAAAAAAGAACAAGCAACCACAAAGCTAACAATTAATCCATAAGAGAAAAGGATAACAATGTACTATCCAAAAAGAACAATGTATTATCCTGACCACCAACACTAAACTAATCGAAAATACCAAAATCAAAATAAACCATTATGCCAACTATAAAAAAAAAAAAAATAAACAAATACACCATTGTACCAATTATCAAAAAACAAATACCACTATTGTACCAACTATCAAATACCACTTACCACATTATCACCCCTCTCCCTATGTAGAACTTGGATGAAATCAAGAAGAACCACCACGAGGAGAAATGCCTTGAATTAAAGACTCCAACCGATCAAAACGCCCATCAATATGCTGCTGAAGCTGATGAACCTGAGCCTCAAGGGAGGCGACTCAAGCATGGAGAGTAGAGTGAGAAGACTCCCCCTCTAGTGTTGACGGTGTTGAGGCACTCAGAATGTCTTATGTATCATCCTCCTCCTTCTCATAATCGGATATCACATCCAGCGTAAGAATACGAGCAACACTCTGAGAATGAATGCGCCGGGTGATAGATTCTGTGATGTGCACAATGTGTAAGCCAACAGGAGGGTGAAACGATTGAAGGAATCTAAGAAAATTAGTGAGAAACAAGCCATAGGGAAGGACAATATTTTTTTTGCTGTGGGCAACTTTCAGCATAGACTGAAGAAAAATATGAGCTAAGTTTATTCGTCTCCCCTAACTAATGAGAAAAAGTTCTAACCCCCTCTCCTTATTGATATCTGACACATGCACCCTAGGATGAAAATTAACACTAACAATGATGTTTAGGAGACGAAATGTAGGTATTAGTTCTTTTTGAAAGATGTAACCACCGACCCATTGCGTGGCTTGCCACACAAAACTGTGGCAATCTTAGTGTATAACCAACTAGGATTAGTGGGAAACGGTGGATAATCAGAAACAGGAGGACTGGTGTACCCCATATGAGCAATGAGTGAGTTAGGGTTCATAAGGATGTGGTTACCTTGAACATAGGTTTTGAAAGTAAACCAGCGGGTCTCTAGATCATACATGTTCGAGTAAAATTCCCTAAGAAGATCTATATAAACTTCACCTTCAACTTGAAGGAAACGGGTCCACCCTAGTTGCTCAAACATATGTGGTATACCAAACTCAAGAAAATCTGACACAATTACCTTCTTTTCTAACAGAACAGGTCGGTCAGCAAGTAGATGGTTGAATTTTTCTTTACCTTCGAGAGACATAAATCATGATTTGTCATACTAGGTCTGGGATCGCCTAGCAGTTTTCTTTGTGCGAGGATGCATATTCCTGTCAAGGTCAATCCAAGTGACATGTATTAGATGCCAAATCATCGTGCATAATACTGGATAACGTGCTCTCATAAATCAATAACTAAAAGAAACAAACCAAGTGACTAAGCAACGCATGCCTATGGTAGGTGTATCCAAGAACAAAACTAGAAGCTCAATTTTTAGCAATTAAACATACTCAAAGCACAAGAGATCAGTCATAGTTTTTAAAAGCAGAAGACCTTGAGTCAATAGAGGATTAATAACCAAATCAAAAGCAAACACCGGCACATAGCATAGATGCCATGAGTCAAGATCTCATGCACAGTAGAGTAGCAAGTATCTCAGCACACAAAATTGAGTCACAAAAACACAAAAACATGGCTAACGAGCAGAGCAGCTTCAAGTTTATTCATCAATTCTAACAAAAGAATGAGTTAAACATATACAATGAACTCCAGATTGAATCAAAAGCTTTGTTCAGATTACTCATGCCATAAAGCAAAAATGTGGTGTGCATGGCAAGGACAAAAAACTCCCTAAGGAGGCAACAATTCACACGAAAACATCCCAGGAGAGAAAAGTATCTTTTAAAAATGGACGATCAAAAAGAGTAAGGAGCCTAGTCAAACAAACCGTAGGCTTAGTCAAGGCTTTTACAACAAGGACCATGATAAACCCTAGGTTTTGTGACAAAACTAATCTCACACTCATAATCACAGCAAAATCATGTTTAGGTATTCTAAAAAGAGTGAGAATCATAAAAAATAAGGGTCAAAACTCGAGCACACACACAAAAACCTCCAATCGTGACCTTAGAAGCTCGAAATCAACTAAACCGACCATAGAGTATAGGGATTTGATCTTACCTACGTGGAGAGAGTACGTAATCGAATCCAAAAGCACAAAATTGAACCAAAATCTTAACTAGAGTAAAGAAACGCTAAGAGATTTGGGAGAGAAATGTGACTGAAATGAACCGAGGAAAGCGAAAAGCCATGTTTTAATTTTTGATCAGCGACAGTCTGCTCAAGTGCTCAGAGTATCGCTCGAGCGGTTGATGGATAGAGGCCAAGGCAACTCGAGCGCACAAAAGTCCGCTCGAGCGAGGTGCAGGCTGAGACTGAGGACCCTTATACCCGCTCGAGCGATCACTTAACCGAGGCATAAGAAAAAATCACCGCTCAAGCGCGCAGAGGGCCGCTTGAATGGTTCACTAGCCGAGTTAAAACCTAATGAATCAAAACAGAAATTTATGAGTAGGTCAAAATAAATTAATTTGGCATCTTAACAAAAACATAAATAACTTATTATCTAAAAAAATTTTAAAAAAAAGCTCAACACTGTAACTCAAAAACTCAGACAGAACAGAGTAATCCAATTGTGAAACATGGAAAAATAGAATCACGAGACCCTGGCAAGGAGAATTTATAGCAGTCAGACTTTAAACCTCTCAGAAACTTTTTCACATGGGCAATGGTTAACATATGTGCCATCAATATACAGTAGCCTCTACCGGAGATCAGTAAAACCACACATTTTGAAGTCAAACCAAGTAAAGTCTCAATGTATGTCTGTTGAAGATGTACGAAAGCTCCCCCTCACAAAGAATTAATTATATAAAAATATGCTATTTTTTGCGGCTTTCACACTAATACGAACGAAAAATATAAGGTTTATATAGGTAGCCATTTCTAATAGTATGAGAGAATAGTTGCATAAATGGCGGCTGTCACACTAACATGAACAAGAAAGATAGTTCAGATAGGTAGCCATTTCCACAAGTGAGATAAAAAGTAGCATAACCAGCGGCTATTTATACTATTTTTTGGCGACTTTCACACTAATACGAACGAAAAATGCAAGATTCGTATAAATAGCCATTTTCAATAGTATAAGAGAATAGTTGCATAAATGGCAGCTGTTACACTACCATGAATAAGAAAGCATGGATCAGATAGATAGCCATTTTCACAAGTAAGATAAAAAGTAGTGTAATCAACGGCTTTCACACTATAACAAACGAGAAAGCAAGGTTTGTATGGATAGTCATTTCTGTAAACAATGTATAGCGCACACAATTCTGAGTGAAAGTAGAGCAATGAATAGATATTCAGAAAGGGGTGGTTACAGATATTAATACCAATAATGGGATTCTACTATGGTGGTCAATCAGATAGTGTTTTTTCAACCAACATCCAGTACGTGTCACCTGTATATTTAGTCGCACATACGGTAATCATTACATGAAAGAAAAGAAACTCAATGATTCATAGTAAACTTATGCTTTCATATCTTCCTGACAGTAATTCTGCAGACATATTTTGAGATGTTTCACATAGGATTCAACTATTTGAGTGTATTAAGAGTACAATGAGAAAAACAAAAAAACTTTTTTTTTAACTCAAAATACCAATGGCAATAGCTTTCCCTAGAAATTCAAACCGAAGTGCTTCAAAAAGATGGAGAATCAGCTGCCTAATTGGTTTATATAACAATAAATGTTGATAGTGAAAATAACTAGAGACACAAAAATATGGAGACTTAACCCTTAGTGAGCTTTTAAGACTATCTTTCTTTTTTCTGAGGAATTTTTCTACATTTACTCGCATTACATTTTATTTACAGCGTGCATTTGTCGTTGGCTAATCTCATTATTCATTCATTTTGGTTAAAAGTTGAGAACATCAGTATAAAGCTCATTTATAATTTTTTAAAAATAAGAACCATGCAAAGGATTATGTCAAACTTGGGAAAGAGTTTTAGGTCATGTTTCTATATTTGAGCTTGCTCATATATTTTTGCTATTCATTTGACGATAGTCCCCCTTTTTGAGCTTTTTATATGTAAGCCGTTTATTGTTCTCCCATTATATTCGAAAATGTCATGTGAATCGGTTAGTGGCTATATGAGTAAAATAAAGTCTACAATAAAAAAGGATAGAAGAGTTTGTGAAAAAAATATGAAAAAAATATAAAAAGCAAAGAAAACGGGAAATTGAATGATACAAAAAAAAGCAATAATTGAATAAATAGCAAAATATGAAAGTCCGTGTGGTATAAAAGAAAAAGTTGGTTTTGAAAATGATAAATGTGAGAAATAAATAAAGAAAATAGATAAATGAGTGATGTTCAGCAAATAGCTTATTCAATGACATTATATACACTTAACCCTAACCCTAATATACATTTTTCCTACAACGACAAAAAAATCCTATTCGATCCTAGAAATAACATAGTCTGATGTGTGAAAATAATTTATTAAAAATAACGAATGAAGCATGCATTGTACATTCTCAATAATTGGCATTTTAACCATGAGATTAAGAGTCATTCATTAAATTCAGCGTCTTTTCATTCATAAGTATGCGGAATATATTTGATTTGTTTAATATAACCTCTGCCGCATATCATGAGTGCACCTATATATAAATCTGTTTCTAAGTATTTAATTGTGAATGATATCAAGTGAGAATTGATCTCGAGACATAGTTTTGACAGAAGTATGATATCAAGGCACCTAGCTGAGTCTTGACACACACTGAGTCCAAGTCTGTAGGAAGTTGATTGTAAAGATGGAAGTACCTGAAAAATTATGCAACTTAATTGTCGGGAGTAGAAAGTTCACAATTTTAACTTAAATTTTTTAAAATGCATGTGGTTGATGTTTGTAGGTACCATATCTAGAAACTCTCACGAGACTAAAACTTATCCACTAGGTGTAATTTAAGGGTTTAAATACTTACTGCACATACTAAGTGCAATCGTGTATCCTATGAAAATATATTTTAGTTAGATTAGTTTAATTATTTTTTATTTTTACTTTGTTCGAAGACTAGCAAAGTGTAAGTTGAGGGGGTGTGATTGGTGCCTAAAAACGTCGATCTAATCTGCCGAATTACACTAAGTTACCCATTGATTTTATGTTTATTAATATATTTTATTAGTATTTTAGGTTTAGCATCAAATGTGGCAAGATGATGAAAAAATGAGTTAAAATTGATTAAAAGCTGTAAAATGTCAATAATTCTAACATAGAAGCCAAAGGATCAAAACAACATTATTTTGGTTACATCTAGGAACCCAAAGACCCACCACCATGGGTTCCAAGAGTGATAATAGATACATATAGCTCAATGTGCAAAAAATTTCGTAAAAAGGTTTAGTGGTGAAGAAAATAATGTTTCAAAAAAAGTTCAACAAAAAAATACAAAAAATGTGTGAAAAAATCTAACATACTCTTACCATTTTGGTCGTAACTTTTTTTACAAAAGAAATTTGACATGAAAGTAGAACCATTGGAAAGTGAACTTTTAGGACTTCAATTTAAACAAAGAATGACCCTATTTAGTGTTCGAATAAAAGAGATATGCTTGATTGAAATCAGAACAACAAAGTAGTCGTTGTTATGAGAAAATTCGTCCGAACGAAAATCTAATAGAAAGAATTTTGTCTAGACGGACTTATTTGCATCCGCACAAGTCGAGACAGTCACGATTTGATTAAAATGCTACAACAAGAAGCGTTGATGAGCTCCTATATAAAGGAGGCGTGGAATAACAGTAAAAACATTTTGATATTGATCTGAAAAGCTTCTGAAGGCATCTCTAGAGGCTTGAAAAGTGACGAGAAGTCGAAGATGAGGGATCTGGATTCCATTCTTTCTCTATTCTTCATGGATTCGAGCCGCAATATGAGCGGCTAATCTTCTTCTTCCTAAGGGATGATGAACTCCTAGTCAGTATTTTAAAAGTAGTTTAGATTGTTATTTCTTTTCAACTCGAATTTAATTCGTTATATAATTTTGAGGCGTTGACATTTGATCAATAAGTTATAATTTACTTATTTAGTTTTCATTTTTATTTTCTGTGATTGTAAAAATGAGATTATGCAATTGTTATTTATTCTCGCTCTTATCTAAATGTGATATATCCTATGTTTTAATTGAATGAGTCGTGCTTCAGACAATCCGTGCCATAATCTTAGATAGGATATACCAAATTCAGATTTGGATTTATCCTCTTCCTAATTCGTTTCTGTCTTATAGTCGTGACCGGATTGAGTTAAATCGATTGAATAAATTAAAATCTAAATTGAACTAAAATATTGACTAAGGTAGATTTAAACCTTAGGAATTTTTCTCCTCATCTCAATCTAGTCTTTTATTTCGAGTTATTTAATTTCAGAATTTTTAGAATAGATTAAAACAAACTCTTTTTAAGAAAAATTGAATTGAAAGTTTTAATTATTAAATTGTAATTTCATCTTTTCAATTCGCGAAGAATAATATCCGGACTTAACTATTATCCTATGAATTAATAGTTAATTTTAGAATTTTAAATATTTATTTTAGTACGATATAACAACGAACGGGGAGTTTTATTTGGCAAATACTATCTCAACTTTAAAATTTTATAAAGAAAAAATCATAATCATTAAAACATAATTTATCTCTAAACATTTCAAAAAAATTAAGCTATTTTATTATATAGATATATAATTTTTTTTGAAAATATGACCATATAACACGCATGTATTAATTAAATATATTGCATCCATATGCTAGTGTGATAATCTCTATTCAAAAAATAATATCTCCTTACTAAGAGAAATTAATAGAGGCACCCTATGGTGTTATTGGTAAATTAAAATGTTCTATACAAATTAAGTATATCGTCTTTTAGTTTCAACATATCAGTGACGATTTTAATAATTTTTTTATTGGTGTTATTCAATTCTTTTATAGAAATTGAATAAAATCAAATTAAAGTATATTAAACTGAATTCTGCATATAAGTGTTTATTTTTAAGCCAAATTTAGTTTCTTCAATTTGTTTTTTCTTTTTAATTAAATCTCAATTTGTCTTTTTTAGTTTGTTTACTGAATTGAATCCAAAGGGCTACATAAAGTGCATATTTGGTTGTTGAATTACAAAAGAGACACGTGGATCTCACGTGCTTATTAATCTTATGTTTGGTTGTGGGATACGTATAAAATGAGTAACTGCTTGTTTAGGAAGTTTTAAAAACTTAGATTGATAAGAAGTTTAGTTTTTATTTTTTTTTAAAAATAAAAATAAAAAAATTTAAATTATTTAAAATAATTTTTTGTGGTATTTTTTTTATTTTTTATTGAAATATCTGAAATGCCTATACTTTTAGTTTTTAAGTTATAGTGACTTTTTAAAGTAAGAGTATTGTAGTAATTTTATTTGAAAAAAAAGTTAGGGTGTTTGGAATATGTACTGGCTTTTTTTCTTGAATTAAGAGATGAAAAAAAAGTTAATTTTTTTTAAACCAAATAATGTAACTTAAAAAATGACTTTTTGGTTAAAAAAAAAACAACCAACTTAAAAGCTATCCTAAACGGGTCTCAAAGACATTTGGGCTCTCATATTTTCGAATTCTTATTTTATTTACATAATTTAGTTTCAAAATTCGATCAATTATACCGAATATCTTGTATTAAACGAGAGGTAACCAATATTAAAGAGAGGACGGAATTGTTGATAAAATTAAGAATTTTTTGAATTATTTTTTTACTAAAATTCAATCGAAGTAATTATATATTTTTATTTAGTTATTTATTCCATGGTAATCAAATGTGAGATAAATAAATCTTATGATAAATAATCTTATTATATTCAAATATTTTATTCTATTTCTTACCACATTTTATATTATGGTATAACTTGTTCTCCATAATCTCATCATGCCCAATTATTTATCTCTATCTTCTTCTTCTTCTTTGTTTTTTTTAACTTTTTAATCTAATGATACAACTTATTCTCCACAATGGTATTCATAAATCCTTACTAAAATAATTAGGCAATCAAACATATCCAGTAAATTTGTTTGATCTTAAATAAAATGCATTTTTAATTATTTATATTATATAAAATTATAAATAATTAAATATGTATATTATATATATAAATATATATTAAATTAAATATTACG
>JAOTRH010157038.1:0-13008 GCA_034768845.1 Heliamphora exappendiculata | reverse complement strand
CGTTGTTCTGCATCAAAGAAACTTGTACAAGTTTCTTGAAGGTATATTTAATCTTAATATATCTATTCGTCGATATGATTTTTCATGAAAAACGCATGCACCATTTTTTACAGTCGTGGTGCCGGTTCTAAATTTTTTCTTCAGCGTTCCAACACCTACAAGTTTCATGTTTAGTGATAAGGGTAGTTATTTGAACCAAGTTAGAATTTTTGGCCATTTTAGAAAATATGTTCTGTAAACTGCCAAAACTCAGCAATGCCAGTTTTGGACAGTGGGTTTGAAATGGTTTTGAGGGACTTTTTCATGGCATCTAGGCCTGGGTTTTGGATATAAAGTAGTTCAATACGTTACCTACAATGTTCATGTAGAACACATTTGGAATAGGTCACTAAAAATAAGAATTTTTGAGTACACAATAATATGTGACAGAAGTGTCCTCTAAGGGCTGAAACACAACAAAGAGTTTCAAATGGGTTTTGACCTATCAACACTCAATCTTTTATGCTCATTTTAGATGTTTGTTAAATATACATATTATCTACAAATTTTATGCTTTGACCAAAGTTCGAATCTCATTGTAAACTTGGGTTTTTAGGTCGGTAGTGTTGACAGGTTGAAAAATGGCATACTTTGGTAAAATTACAATATCTCGAGTGCTACTAACTCAAATGAGTTGAAACAAAATTTGGATAAAATATAATACAAAAATATAAATCTGGACATAAATAACACGCTTAGATCAATTTTCTACGTTGAGTTATGACGTTCTAAAGTTCTGAGCAGAAACATCAAAGTTCTCAAATTCAAGTCCCATTATGTTCAAGGCTTCTACTTATGATATGTCAAGTTTTTGTTCTATTTCTTTGCATACTTATTTTTAAACATGAATATCAAGGCTCCAGCACACTTTTAAGTCATCAAACTCAAAAATAACAATACACAACAACATCTCATATCATCCAAAAGCACAATAACCCCTAATTCTCAACTACAATGCATTTTCAGTTTATTTTCGGTTCTTGATTTTTAAAGTGTTTAAAGAGATGAGTTGAGGAATATTTTGAATGATATTAGACATAAGATTTAGAGATTTTACTTACTTGTTTAAAATATCAAATGAGGGTGGATGGTGGATGGTGGATTAGGACTTAGCTTTAGAAAAAACATCCTTGATTCCTTCTTCTTTTCCTTATTTCTCCTTATTTTTCTCCCTCAAACTTGTATAATACTTCAAGAATACTCAAATCTAATTTTCTCTCTCTATATGGACAAAATATGAAGAGGATATGGAGGGTGTTTGGCTTGGTTTATATAGGAAAATATTAGGGAACACAAAATTAATTAAAGATACTTTCTTCTCCCTTTTTTCCTTATTGAATTGATATGAATTGTCTTGGTGCAAGTTTTGAGGCATACACATTAGATATGGGGAAGGTAAATACAACTAGGGTCAGTTTAGGGAACAAAAATCTGATCCCCCATCAATCATAGAATTTTGCATTGGTTTGCCTTTTGTGTAAGAAAATACTTTAAAAGTTAATTTGATGTATCTTTTGGTGTCTTTTCCTATTGAAATCTATAATTTTAGTGTGTTTATGATAAATCTAGTATTTTCATGAATTATCATAGTTTTTATAGTAATTAATTCAATAGATGTAGTCTTTTAAGTTAAATTAAGCTAGTTTGACAATATGTGACTTTTTGACTTATTTTAATGTGTATGAACTTTAATAATAATTTTTTTACTTTTGTTAGCCTAAAATATCATATTATTATGTATATTACTTGTTCAACAAGTGTTGAATCATCATAATGCTTGATTTAACACTTTTCTCCTCTTTTTAAGCTTAAAGAAAAGCAAAAAGCTATTTTTTGACACAACTTCCAAGGTGGACAGCCACTGAGTGAAATTTTTTGTTATTTTGATGTTATTTTGTCCTTTTTTAATTAATTATACTTAAATCCTTGATTTAGGATGTCCATGTGTCAAATTTTAGATTTTTAAGACTTTTTGCTATATTATAGGCAAAACGGTCATTTTACTCTAATCATGAAAAAAAATTTATTTTTAATCTTATATTTTATGTTATTTACTTAATTTAAAGTATTTGGAGGTTCTCCTGGTATTAAGGTTTTGTTACTTTAGTTTTGGACATTTTTAGAATTTCTAGATCGAATTAGAGTTTCGGGTTGAGTTAGGGTTTCGAATCTCTTCCATGCTTTATGGTCTCATGGGCTATCCATCACTAACACTTAGGGTTTGGGATGGGTCTTTACACGAGTCGTTATCAACCTGGTTATTACAACTAAGGTCCGAACCGAGTCGTTACATAAATCAAGTAAATCATGTCACACAACAAGAGCATACTTCACCAAACACTTAACATTTCTCTAATTAACTTTCAACTACTTATTTGTAAATTACAGCAATGTTTTGAAGTACTTAGACTTGGACTTAACTCCTAATTTTTTGTCACAAGCTAGATACAAATATTCTCTATAAAAGTTTTATGAATAACACTTTGGTTAGATCCTAAAGAAAATGGGTAGTTTGGCCTTCGCAAGCCAAAACGGTTCAGTAGCACTTATAATTTTACTCAAAAATGAGTCTCTATTGGTTTTGGATTTGGGGCATCAACACAGGTCCTTTCGAGCTCAATTTTGGATATGTCTTAGTTCAAGATATCCTCTACAAATCTCATGAAGAGTGCTCAGGATGGTTCTTAAGAAACTATTAAAGGAATAACTTGATTAAGAAAATATGTTCAGAAGGCGTCATAACACTCAACAGATATTAGTTTTTAACAGAAAGTACAGAGAGTTCAAAACTCATTTGGGGGACCATACAAAGGCTTTTGAACCTAATTCCTGGACATCAACTGGATTGAAATGTCCCTAATATTTTTTATGAAAACTAATTTATAAATAGATCATTAAAAATAGAAGTTTTGAACTACACAAAAATATGTGACAAAGAGTTATTTTAATCATTGAACATGAACAGAGAGTTTCAAAGGTGATTTGACCATTCAAAACTCAACAAAAGAGACTCTTGTTAGGTGGATAGCTAGATACACATGTTAGCAACAACTTGCATGAGGACACTTAAACTCAGTTCACGTTTTTAAAATATGATTTTTGGCTTTGTAATACAGACTGGTCTGAAAACGACATGTTTTGGCAGAAAGATCATGTCTCGAGTTTTACCCATTCAAATCAGTTCAAATAGATTTTAGATAACAGATAACATAAAAATTTCGGTTTGAACATAAAGAAAACACTTAGAACATTTTTCTAGAATTAGTTATGATTTTTCAAAAATTAATGAAAAGAGTTAAAAATCTCAAATCTCAAGTCATGTTGTATTCTAGCCTCCTTGCATGTTGCATGCCAAGTTTTAGTTCATTTTCTTTGTATGCATGGCTTGTACACTCAAATATCAAAATTTCAGAACTTAGATAAGTCATGAAACTCAAAGAAAGCAACATACAAGTACATAACAAGCCATAAAATTTCATAGCAGCCCCTAATCTCAACGCCTTTTTAGCTTATGTTTTAATTCTTATTCTTGAGTTTATTTTCATAGATGAGTTGAAGAGAGTTTGAAATGATAAAGTTTAGGAAGTTTAGAGATTTTCTTACCTTGTTGGTTGATCTTAGGGTAGAAGGTTGGAAATGACTTAACTTTGGTCTTCCTAGGTCTCCAAAACCATCTTGCTTCTCCTCATCTTGGTTTCTCCTTCTTTCTTCTCCTTCTTTCCTCTTCCTTCTCCTCTAGAACACTCAAGAATTTTTTGATTTTTCCCTCCTCTCTCAGCCGAAATGAAAGGAAGAAGAGTAGGGGCCAATGTATGTTTACATAGAAGAAGAGTCCGTGGGTTCCATAAGTACTTGTGTAAGAAAAATTGATTTTACTCAATCTCCATTGGTTGCATGCAAGGTGGTTGGTTTATTTGAGAAATTTTAATTCATATTTTGTAGAGGGGATTTCAACTAGGGGCTGTTTGGATGGCTTAATACTCTAAATTTTGCTTTCATTATTTGTTTGGTGTTGTTTTAATACTATATTGTCCAAAAACGTGCTTTAATAATTAATTTGATGTATCTTTTGATTTTTTTATCTTCTAAAATGAATTATTTTAGTTAGTTTATTATTTTTATAGTTTATTATAAATTTGAAAATAATTGATTAATTAAGTGTAGGCAATTAAGTCATTTTAAGCTATTTTGACTAGATGTGTCATTTTGACTTTATTAGGTGTGTAAGAGTTTTAATAATGATTTATTTATTTTTGTTAACTTGAACTATTTATTATTATTATTATTATTATTATTATTACTACTTGTTTGAATATTTTTTAAGTCATAATAATGTTTGATTTGAACATCATTTTTTTAATTTGAGCTTAAAATACAAAGAGACTTTTTGACACACTTTTCTAGGCAAACCCGCCACTAAGGGGTAATTTGGTCATTTTTATTGTTATTTTGTCATTTGCCTCTTATTTTAATTTAAATCTTTAATTTAGGGTGTCAATGTGTCAAAATTTAAATTTTTAACAGCTTATAAATAGGGTACATACCTGCGAAGTAAATAAAACATGAGTTTCTAATATAATTATGAAATCCTACCTCAACCCAGAAGTAATTTTATAAAAATATAAATTATAATTCATTCCACTAAAGAATTATAATTGAACTTCCAATCTTATTCTCAAAACTAAAATATTCGAGCTCCTGTTATTAAATACTTATTTATCCTTCTCACGTTAAAATTATATATACCTGCTAATTAAATTAAATTACTGACAATAATATTTAATCGGCTTTTTTAAAAAATTCTTAAAACCTTCCGCTTAATTTATTTGACTGCCGAATTATAAAATCTACCTACAAGATTTGGCTCGGTCAAAATTTATAAATTTTCTTAAGGGAGTATCATCAATCCTGATATTTTTAAGACGTGAATTCCATCAATAATTAATATTCACTAAATAATTAATATTGTTATCCAACTCACCGAGATTATAGACTCATAAAAGATCGCACCATCTAAGGAATCAAAATAACGAATATTAAATATATATATATATATATATATCTAATAATTATTTCACGATTAAGAGTATAAGCACTCATAATAACCATGAGGTGTAAATTAATTTATATAGTCAGTATTAAATTAATTGCTCCAACTTGGTCCTATTCAATACAGGACACACAAAGTGTACTAACACAATAAGTCGAAACAATTGTCCAAACAATTATTGTTCCCTGTAATCAAAATCTATCTACTAAAATATTGTGCTACAGTCATACTGATAGTTTGTCCAATTTCATATAAGATTGTGAGTCATAAATTTATATTCTACAAGAACAATAATTTGGTCTTTTGTACGTAAATCGAGGTCTACACATCAAATTAAATACTATATAGAATAAAAGACAATCATGTACAATATTAAATAAATAATGAAATACATATATTACTCGTTAAGATTCTCATAAAATGAAAAAAATAATAATTTTATTAAGAAAATAAATTAAATATTAAAACTAAAATCATAGTTTTTAATATATAACCCTGACATTAACAGCCTAAAGAAAATCAGTAAGTGTATAGAGCTCGACTTAGATTAGAGCTCACGCTTGAAAGAATTCGATAATGAATTTTCCAAACGTACAAAACTCAACTCAGGTTCAAGCTAACGCTCGAAAAAATTCGATAATGAATTTTTCAGGTGTGTAGAGCTCGGCTCAAGCAAGAGCTCACGCTTGAAAGAATTTGACAATGAATTCTACATGTAGAACTCGGCTGATGGTAGGAGCAACTGATGCGGCACAATCACATGAAACTTTACATTTGATAGTAAGTTTCACATAATTGTGTCGTTAAAAAGAAATATGAGATCAATTGTTCATGTTTCTCATGGGACTAAACCGGTTCATAAAATAGACATCACAATTTATTTTTATTAATATAAATGTAATTTGTTAAAATAATTAACGATATCTAATTAACTTAATTTTTTACAATAATAATATAGTAATTATGAAAATAAAAGAATCGGGCTAGACCATTAAAATAGGTCTATTTTAGAACCCAAAAAAAATTTGTCCAACTAAACTAATCCAGTTCTACTAATTTGTCCAGTCCCATAAACTACTGGAGAGAAAGCATTAATATTACAAGCCCATAACATATATATATATATATGCCCACATCTAACATGCATATATATTCCTTTTTAAAGTAATGAACACTCGCATACTGCAACCTTGATCTCCACGCTTTTTCAAAGTTATCTTCTTCACTCGATCGATCCACGGATACATTCACAGCGAACTAAACTCGATGTAAGTTCATTCAACCACATCTTATATATGGTGTTGCATGCATGCGTTTCTTTAATTTCCTTTTCGAATCTGTTTGGATTCCCGGAAAATGGAGGAAAACAAACTAACGTAACCCACTCGCGCGTGTAAATTATTTGCATTTCCCAGCTGGGATTTTAATTCTTGGCAGCCAAACTGAAGTTTCGTAACTTTGATCCATCGCTAATTGATTCTGTTAGTTCGTGTAGGGCCGATCTATTATCTGGAAACCAGATCGCCATTTTTTACAATGGACGGGTTTGCATTTGTGATATTACCGAACTTCAGGTATCTAAGAACTTTTTTCTTTTTCTGTGTCTTTTTTGAATTTGTAATACTAGTAACCACTAAAGCTTCCATTACTTCGAATTCAAAATAAATCGTTCAGATTCGTTTAAATTGTGGCCTACACAAGTACACAACACAGTTAAATCACCATTAATTCTGAATTTGGGCCAAGTATGTGGGAATTCTTTTTGAGTAAATACGATTTCAATTTATGAATTACTTAATTGTAAGGTTGTACCTTAGATTTTGATTTCCCCATTATTCTCCTGTTACATTCATATATTTATTCATATACATCTTAACTTCGGTAAGGGATATGAATTATACATCGCTCAGCTAAAATCTCTCGGCTCACCTAATAAGGTGAGTTACACTCTCAACTCACCATTAAGAGGCCTTTTTCTAAATAGAAAAACAAAATTGTGTGTGCCCCGTCTGATTTTGTTCCCACGCCGGATAAGATTTTTATTGGTGTTGGTGAGGGTAATCCAGAGACTTAGATAGTTGACCCAGATCAGGCCGATAGGTTCCGAATACTGAAGAAGTTAAGGTATAAGCTTATCGGTGGTAAGGACGGAGACTTTGTGAGACAAGTACTAGAAGTTGTGGACCGATTTTGTCCCATTGATGTGTGGACAAATTTCAAAGACACGTTGTTAGGCAATGTATGAAGTATTCAGAAGGGTGCTCTGTACTTGATGGCTGTTACTGTTAGTTCCAAAGAGTGTAAATACACTCTAAGATGTCAGGTGTATTTTAAAACTGTTTAGTTTATTTATGTCAGGGAAAAAATTAATCCCTCTTTTGTTGTATGTAATATTCAGATTAATAGAGGTGGACGATATAAAAACAGGTGTTGTAGAAGGTGTTTCAACCAGTGATTTCACTTCAATAGAACTTGCATTGCCTAATTTGTTTTATCAATTGAGATTGAAATACGGTCAGAAGAGTATAAAGGTGGATAAAATATTAATAAAATATTCACCTTTATGTGCTCCCAACGCCAGTGGGTTGGTCAGAGTAAATGTTTATGATCGGAGGTTAGATGGCAATGACAGTCTACAAGATTATTTTGTATTCCCGGTAGATTGTCAGTGTGAGTTAATTTATTATGGGAATGGATATTGTTCTATTAATGATAAACATGTCCCATGGGTGGTCAAATATCGCCTGGAAGAGTCAAATATCAAAAGGGGTGTTACATATTGTAAAATGAAGGGTTATCTGAAGTATTCTACAAGTGAGATGCCAGAAGATGCTGTAATGAGACCGCCATCTATAAATGTGCTCTCAAAAAAATACAATAAAGAACATGTAGATGTTTGGCACTGTGCCCCAAGTAGTGCCCGTCCAATTCTCACACGTTCCATGTCTCTGTGCTTACCGGAAAGGATGTCTAATTTGTTGATTTGAGGTTTTGGAGAAAGTGGATCGGTCATTGACGATCGCATCACTCGTCCCAGCGTGTCGGAGTTTGATATACGCAGAGGAGGAGTTGGTATAACATAGTTAGATCCTAAACCGTCTGTTTCTGAGGTTTGTGTTAGGAAAGATGAAGTGGAGAGAAGGGGTTCTATTATAATGGACCCTCAAGAACTTTCTAATATATTAATAAATGTAATTATGAGTGTTAAAAATGTTGATGAGAGTCAAGAGGTAATTACCGATGAAAAAGGTAATGTTGTAAGCAAGTAACGATGTTAAGAATTTTCATAGCTTTGATCATTTAACTGTTAACAGTTTACATGTTGTAAAGTTTGTTATAAGTGAAGCCCTCATAGCAAAAAAATGGAGAATATGTGGGTCCCGGTTCCCGGCAAAGGAGTGGTCCCCTTAAACTTCTTAATTTCTTTGCCAAACACGGAAATAGTCTGACGTTTTACCGTTCCGACCTAGTAACAACTAACAAGAGACTCTGCACTGAACTGTATTTTTAAACATGGTTTCATTCCTCTCCGTACAAATACTCTGTTTGTAATATGATCAGCTCCAAATAGTAAAAACCAATTTGGGTTGTTGAATGATACATCTGGCTAAATTTGTCCTTGCATTTTAGGGGCCGTTTGGATGACATTTCTTGTTACAACACCATGGTTTGGAGGGTTAATAAGAGTAATGTGAAGGGAAGATCAAAAGATTTCATGGCTGGATTTTTTTATTTTTTTATTTTTTGGATGACTCTGAGTGTTTGTGTCATCTTACGTGCACTTCGACTGATTCTTACGAATCAATCCTACTGTCCTCGGGTGAGGAGTTCAATTAAAGCTACATGCACCTCAACTAATTGGGTGTTGCTTTTTCATGGATGGATTGTTTTGGGTGTAGTTGAGGTGCATGTTCTGTACAAATCTTGCTATCCAGTCATTTATCTATAAGGATTAATGCACATTACCTCCCAGTGCAATAATAGATTTTCTGTTTGAGGGACATGACTATGGCTTGCTATAGGGGAAATTATTTAGAATTTTCGGAGTATCAAGTGACATAACTTATATAGTACTTCTATTTACTAATGTAGCATAAAATACTTTCGGTGGAACAATATTGACACATCTTTATTGGATAGGTGGAAAACAAAGATGAATCACTTAGTGTGTATTGGATTTTCTTAATTATTGAGAGGACATGTCACATAATATTCTAAGAACATCTATAATTTTTCTTGTTATAGAATATGTATTAAGAAGTCCATTAAATCTATTTTGTTGATGAATATAACCTCAAATGTTAGGGCCACACTCAATCTATTGTTCTCAAAACCACCAATCAAGGAGGATTAAATTGGGTGTACTTTTAAGACGACAGCTTGACCCTGTAACAATGCTTACAATTAGCCTTTTTAAGGGAGTGACTCAAGTCACGTAAAGGTAAACCTATTCAAAATGAGGGCACGGAAGCTTACATCTTCCTATTCTAAAAACCGATCTTAACAGCAGGCACCTGCATTGAATTGCCCCTTTGCTAGTGCAAATATTTCCAAGAACATAGTGTAGTGAGTAAGGTTTTTAATCCTCTGTTTCATTCAAGAAATACACTTCCATTATCCACATTTCTTTCAGAACAAAACTAGATCGAATAACCCAAAATTAACAGTGAAGCAAAATGAAATTCCAATATGGCTCACCAAATGACGTTGTGTGGAATTTTAGGCCAGGGCAATCATATGGCATGCGAGGCAGGAAACGGAGCAAAAATACAAGAATCCAGCCAGTTTGAACCCAAACATGGCCTTGCCATCTCTCCATCTTTGTGGTCCTCCTCCTGATTATTCCATGAAGAGGTCTCTGCAGAGGTTCCTCCAGAGGAGAAAAGACAGGATTCAGGCAACTTCTCCATACAACCACTAGTCTCTACTCTCCAATAAGAAGCTTCAAGCCTTTGGGTGGTAATGGTAATTTGTTCCAATGGACCAATCAAATAAGGTTTCAAAGCAAGTTGATCCCATTGTATAGAAGTGTAAGATGCAGAGGAGACTGCCCTTTGTACAGTTGTCTGTTTGGCAGTTATGGGTAAGAAATGTAATGAATGGATTCAAGATTGAAGAAGAATAGATCTGCAAAGGCAGAGCAATTTAGATCAAGGCATAATAAGCTTGTTGATTCCTTGAGTTGAACCCCATGTTCTGTTTGTATCCTATTGGTTGGATACTTGAGAATTCATGAATTGGTTAATGGCCATTTTGATTTTTAGTGGTTATTTAGATTTAATAGAAAATGGCTGAGCTTTTATCACTTTATGTTGGTTTTTACTTGAAGTTGAAGAGAGGTTCCTTTTTTGAAATTTTATCAGTTTTCATTTATTTTTAGTGGTTCTAATTTAAAATTAATAGAAAATGGCCATTACTGTATTTGGGAAGAAATCCAACTATCCAGAAGAAGCATGAGAGGATCTATATAAAAGGGCACCATACACCCCAAACTTCACTTCAAGAATAAGATTGAATTGCATGATAAACACACTCAAGGTTATGTTACAGGGACCCTTCAAAATATATAAAAATATATAAAGTACTCGTATCCGATATTGGACACTTAAACATATCAGATACTTAGACAATGGTATGCAATATGTGTTCGATATCTTTAATTGTACATTTACCTAGAAAACATATTTAATAATTTGAATTTATTATAAACTATGCATAAACTCCTATTTTAGGCATGAAATCCTCTATGAAACGTTGCAAATAGCACTTACCCTATAAAATAAAATAAATATATTAAGAAATGTGAATATTTTATTGTGCCCTAGTGTTCTTAATATTATAATTAAATGAATCTGGCATTTAGACGTATATTCGCACCCAACACTCGTACTCGAGTCCGTCTAACATGGATCGTAACGAACAAAAGAAAATCTCCTTTTACTGTCAATTTTTTTATGTACGGAAAAGGAAGTTGTATATACTAACAAAGCGTCTTGGAAGCAAAAACAAAATCCGTTTTTCATGGTTAGTATACTGTGATTTTAGAAGGCCCTTTAGCATAGAAAAGAAAAATTATAGCAACATACTCTGCAGAAATGATCTGTAATAACAAGAAGGAAGTACAAGTTTGAATGAATACTGTAAAACATGCCAAAAGACATTTCCGGCAACCAAATCAAAGGTTGTCGTCTGCTTGGTTTCCTAAACAACTTCATAGCAGCAGCAATTTTTACTAAACGAGTACACGGCTGCATCTCTTATATCTAAACTAATGTAAAAAAAGAATGGCAATATTAATCTTTACAATTATCAAACATAGCATAATGCTATTACTGTTTGCTTTCATCCTTATTGTCGTCGGCAGCAGCAGCAGCAGCAGCAGCAGTAGTGTCCGGTGCTGCAGTGGCAGGCGGCATCAGGGTGTCAAATTTTTCAGTCTTACCCAGCACAATCTCAATCTGAAGATCATGGGACAGAAAAATTAAACCAAAATTGTAGTCTCACTTCTAATTTATAACTAACTACAAACGAATTACAAGTAAAACTCACTCGGGCCTTCTGAATAAGTCGCCCTTTGGTTTCATCTTTCATGCCAACTGTAGATGTCAAAACCTCTGTCCCAATCCCATGACACAATTAGCATTAAGACGATTATTGGCAATTAAGAGCGCAAAACTAGCATTGCAATGATAAGCATTAAGCGGGCAAATGTTCTTACTCTTCTCCACAGCCAGTCCATTATTCTTCAGAATCTCAGAAATTGTGACAACGGTAGTGATTGCTGTAACGTAATTAGAAATGAACAGATTGTTAGCAAGTGTGACCATTGATGATAGCAAATTGCTTCAAAATATAAAATAAACAAACCAAATGGCCTCCATGCACTATGAATCACTCAAACATTGAAGTGACTCAAATAATTCGTAGAAGAGGAGGGAATCCTTCTTCAGAGTTTCTGCACGTTCACAATGTTGTGTTCAATTGCCAAAAGATGAAGATGTCAAAATTAATGATTCCTTCACACAATTTGAACTGAAATGCAAACAATATGACAATACGATTTGCACTTTTTTCCTCTCTTTTTTTTTTTTTTGGTTATCTATGGGGTTGAAAGAGAGAGACAATCTAGATAGCCAACCACCGATAGTTCTGTGGGATAATAAACTTGGCACATCAATGAGAAGATTTGCCCAGAAAAATGAAACTAAATTTAACATTGAGGGTTTGAACTTTTTTCCATGCTACGGTGAATGTTGTTAAATATTTCGCCAAAATAAAAACTTTAACAACTGAAAGAAAATATTTAGAGGGTATAGTCGCCATATCACTTGATGAACAGCAATGCAGAGGTGGCTTTTAAACTGTACCAAGGCCTGAACACCCACACATTAGCTACAGGATATTGTGTTGAAAATAGGATCAAGAAAAGTATTTGATTTAACAAAATAATATCAGTGAAGGAAAATTATCAAAGTCGAGAAAACAGTATCAAGCCGACGCACCGAAATTAAGCCACTGTCCTTAAAAAAATGATTTCACCTGCAATCAATTAATACTTTGATGCAAATGGTTCTAGGCAATC
The DNA here is from genome assembly GCA_034768845.1 of Heliamphora exappendiculata. Classification (NCBI taxonomy): domain Eukaryota; kingdom Viridiplantae; phylum Streptophyta; class Magnoliopsida; order Ericales; family Sarraceniaceae; genus Heliamphora; species Heliamphora exappendiculata. The sequence continues at coordinate 337 of JAOTRH010157038.1, read as the reverse complement.
GTACTCCAGGATACAAGACCAGTCTTGATGGTGTGCACTCACCAAACAACACTTCAGACTTTTATGTAAATTAGCCCAAAGCAAGAGAAAGCAGAGAAAGAATGAAGAACATACGAGGAGGAGGAAGTGTTGTCTATTTTGTGAAAAATGTGTATGAATATCACTGATTTTCTGTCATCAATCGATTCCAAAGAATGCATAGTGCTTCTCATGTTGGGAATATATATTGAAAAGTCATGTTTTTTATGTATTTTATTCTAGATCCCTGGCATATTAATGAAAAACATTTGAGATATTTTTGCATTCGTGGTTTCATATTTATATTTGTGATGAATGA
>JAOTRH010157027.1:0-13009 GCA_034768845.1 Heliamphora exappendiculata | reverse complement strand
GTGGCGGTAGTAGTAGTGGTCTCTCTCGGTGTGTGTAGTGGTGGTGGTGGTGTCTGCGCGTGTGTGGTGATGGTAACATATGTTTCATTGTTTACAATCTCTGGTTCTAAAAATAATGATGAGTTTGTAGTTATACAAATAACATGTATTATTTATTTAAAAATAATAAATTTAAAAAATATTTTATTTATATAAAAATTTTATTTTAAAAAATAAAATATTTATTATGAAATATTTCATTTATTCAATAAATATCTCAAAATATTTCATAACAAATAATACGTTTGATAACAATGTCTTATTTTCATATTTAAAATTAAAATAAAATATTCATAACAAATGAAATATTTTAAATTTAAACGAAAATTTTCTAATTTTTTATTTATTTTTGACGAATCTAATAGCAGTGGCAATAGAGAGTTGTGGAGATATGATGGTAATAGTGTCGATGGTTGTGGTGGCGATTGCAATGGTGGTCGGGACCGGTGACGGTGACAGCGGCGATGGCGGCGACCGTGGTGGTGGGGAGTGGCATTGGGATAGATAGTGTATGTTATATTAAGAGTAATTTTAGTATAAAAAATATAAAATAAAATTTAATAAAATTTAATTTTTAAGTAAAATTTATTAGAATACAAGTAGTTGAGTAAATAGAAGTTAACCCAAAATTTCTCATATACATATACCCATATTATAGGACACATCCATATATAATATTATATTAAAGGAGAATGCTTACAAGGTGTTCTCTAAAATTGACATTGTATAGATTTTCTGTTTTGCCTAAACGGTCCTTTTTCTATGACTTATTTTATTTTAAAAAATATTAGGGTAGAATTTAAATATCACACTTCTCTCTGTTACTCCTATTTTTCATAATTAATTTGGTTTCAATTCAAAAATTTATAACCGTTTAAATTTTTTTTTCACTTTAGTTCTTTTTCAATTTAATATTTTTATTTATAATAAATTAAAAATTAGACACGCATAGTGTGTGCAACGAATTCTAGTATATGCTGTGTCCTACGGCATACACAATGCAATCTTATTTATTACTCAGGAATTAAAGAGAAAAAAAAAGAGAAATTAAATCCAAAATAACTTGAACTTTATTGATTAATACATTTAAGAATATTTTAAGTAGGGTTTCTAAATAATAAAGGTAAAGCAAAACTACGGAACTTTCGCCAACCACAAACTTTAGTCGGGCAAAGTTTTTAATTTTTGCCGACCAAATAATTTAGTTGCGTATAAATAATATTTTTTTAATATCATCGTTGGCCAAAAATACTTTGGTCGCCAAATATAATCCTTCAACTACCAAAGTTTGGTCGCCAAAAGGATTTTCATTATTTCAGCAAAAAAATGGCATTGGCTATATCTTCACCGACTAAATTTAATTTTAGTTGCCAAAAATACATTTATGCCGACCAAATTATATTTAGTCGCTAAATGTACACTCTTTTCCGACCAAAATAATTTAGGTCGCCAAAAGTTGTCGCCAAAAATGCATTTATTGTTTTATATGTAAAGGTGGGTATGGATCGATTTGGGACTTAACTTAAAACCAACCCAATCAAGGTCGATTCTAAAATATTGAATTTAGAACCGAACTATCCATGATTTAGAGCCAATCCAATCCAACCCAAATAAACTCAGGTTGATTCAGATTGAAAGCGCTGTTCAATTAAATTAAATATTTTTTTTAATAAAATATTTTTAAGTAATAATATATGTCTTATTCTATAAGTGATTTATTTTTTTGTACAAGATTTCAAGATGAGCGATTTAAATTCTACTCATCTTATTTTTAATTTATACATTTTTAATTATAACTAAGGATACAAATAATATAAATAATAATTTTATGTGATTTATATATTGTTTTTTAAGTTTCGGATTGAATCGATTTAAAAAATTCTTAATTTGACAACCAAACCAATTATGTTGATTTAATATTTTTAAGAACTAAAATCTAACCCATTATTTCACATAATCGAACCAACTCAATCCATAAAAATCGTATTTAATTGGTGCATAAATTTTACGGATCCATTGAATGCCCTAATTATATGTATGACCATGAACTTACATCTTCATCGGTGTCATCTTCGTGGTTGCCACAAGTTGCTCTTCTGTGACCGTGGGTGTCACCGAAATTGCACTCCTCATTTTTAGCAAATCTTCCTCTGACTCGAGGTCGGCTGTCTGCTAGCGTTTTTCGGCACGCATACTGCATGTTCGATCACTTTGGATTTTAGCGAGTTATTCAAAATATTTTGAAACCAGTTGTTTTATATTTATCTTTTTATTTTTTTACTTTAAGGCACCGTTTGTGATAGTTTTTTTTATATGATTTTTTTGATCTTTCAATGAAATTTTTTGCGTATGATATTTTTTAGATTTATTTTATTATAAAAAATTTTAAAAATAAAAAAATTTAACCAAAATATAAAAAATATTTATATAAGACGAAACAAGTCATTTTAAGGTTTTTATGTGGCTTTTTTTTTCATTTTTAATAATTTTATTTTTAATTTTTATTAAAACGGTTATACTTTTAAAATCGTTTTATCATGACAAATCAAAACATTAAAAAATTTTGCCCAAAAATTTAAAAAATTAATTTCATAAAGAACTAAAAAAAAACACTAAAAAAGTTATCCCAAACAAAACATAAGTGGAATAAGTAAAAGTTTGTTTAACTAAAAAGTAATTTTAAGTCATAATAGTCAATAGAGAAAAAAAAATTTGTGATTTGACAGCTAAGGTTTTATGACTTTAAGCAATAAACAAAAATGTATAAAGCTCACTTTTTATGGCCCCGTATAGGATCATTGCTCAGTTATTTTATTTATTTTTGTTTTATTACATATTTTTAAATTTTGTTCTCAAATTAATATAAATCTTTTTGACTCCCAAGAAGAGCAGAATTGTAAAAGATATTTATCAAAATATAAAAAAAATTTATAAAAAAATAAACAAATAATTAAATGAGATTTTATGCTCTTATTTTACTTTTAGTGAATTTTTTTTATTTTTTAATTAATTTTTATTTTTATTTTTTTAATTTCTCTTATCTAAACGATCTAAAAAAATACCAAAAATACCAAAAAGATAAAAAAGAAATTTGATCAATTGTTTTATTTTATTTTTATTTTGGTTTCTCTTATCTAAACAATCTAAAAAAGTACAAAAAAATAGCAAAAAGATAAAAAAGAAATTCAGAAAAAATAGTAAAAGAAATTGAATAGAGAGAGAGAGAGAGAGAGAGAGAGAGACCTTGATTTTCTTGCTAAAATTCCTGTGGTTTCTTTTCTTCATGTATCTATGGATCTTCTCTTTCCTCTCCTCAACAGAGAGTTTTCCAACCTTGAATGTTGAATCTTCCAAAGTTGAGATGTCTGATCCCAAAGGATTAATACAACTCCCACCTCCTCCATTCACAACATGCTGAAAAGAAGAAACTACTGAGTCCCTTTTTATAAATAATTGCCATAAAACAAATATTGCAAAGAGTTAAAAATAAAAAATAATACTAAAAGAGATCAGATCATTTCTATTTTACAAGAAATTGAACACAATTAACCTTGATTTGGTCTTCCCAAGTTTTATTAATTTGCAATTCATTGGATTTTTTTTTGTTTACCCCAATTTATTACAAACTTTAGTTACTATGAGAGGATGGATGTTCAAGAGATTTGAAAACTCGCTACTCAAATTAACTGAACCTCAATATGTGAGTTTTGTAATTTCGGTTTGGCTACATCATAAGTTGATTTTGGACTCATTGGATTCTTATTTCTGACATGAGATGACCCGAGGGTATATTTGTAATATTTCATTAATATTTGTGTTTTTTTTTTTTTTTATATAGATGAACTTGCATGTTAATTGGCACATATTGGTATACTTATGTTTTCAAATTGATGATGGTACTTTTTTTTTTATTTATTCAAATTAAAGATTATACTATTTTTGATTTAAAAGTCAAATCTATTCTTAAAATACAAATAGCTATGTCCATGTTTTAAATATTATAATTTTAAAACAAAAATAAAAACATATTAAATATTTTGATAAAAAAATAAAAAGTTAAAAATTTACTGTAACAGTTATTCCAAATAATTTTTTTGAAGTTTATGTTTGAAATGTTTAAAAAGTTTAGCTTTTAAGAGGTTTAATTTTTTTTTTAAAAATGGAATAAAAAAAATTAGATTGTTTGAAATATTTTTTTGTAGTAATTTTTTTATTTTTTTATTTTTTATTAAAATATTTAAAATACTCTTATTTTTAGCTTTAAAGTATAGTATTTGAGATATTAACACAATTTTTTATTTTTGTGAGTATAATCAACTTTTTTAAGTAGATGTATTATAATAATTTTGTTTGAAAAAAAAAGTTAAAGTGTTTGAGATATGTATTATTATTTTTTTCTTGGAGTAAGATATAGAAAAAAAGTTATTTAAATTTTTTTTTTGAAACAGCTTAAAAATAGACATTTTTACAAAAAAAAAAAAAAAAAATCTAACTTAAAAACCTATCCCAAACAAGACAAACTTTTCAGACAACCAACAAGTTTATGAACAAGAAGAGGGGGATTCAAACCTCAAGAGCAAATACCTGCAGCTCACTAGAGTTGTAAATCCTCGGGAAAGATTCCGAACAGAAAATCCCGCCATTATCTCCCCGAAACTCCAGTTCTTGATTCTGCAACTCATTCCCCGCGTACAGATTCCCGGCGAAAATCCCGGAACTGTCAGCAGAAAGCGCAGCGGCCAAATTGGGTGGCAAGTATGGCGGCGCCGCCAGTAATGGGTCCGGTGGGTTGAGAAAAGAACAAGAAGAAGAAGATGGAGATTCCAGACGCATGTAAGAATGTGGGATCAAAGACAAGCATTCCTCGTCGAAGATTGGTGGCAATGGAGGAGGAACCCCCATGATGGAAGCGACCGTTAATGGACTTTGGCATTGGAGTAAAGAGAGATCAAACTGGTTTTGGTCGTTAGGAAGGAATGGTGGCTGTGGTGGTGGTAGGACAGGAAATGGAGGTGATGGGGAGAAATCTAAGCATGCAGTGAGGTCGTCGTCGTTCGGTATCTCCTCCGGGGAGTCGAAGATTACGGGGAGGTTACCGCCGTTGGTGGTGGCGGTGATGGTGGTGGTAGCGCCGGCGATGGTAACTGTGGCGGTGGCGGTGGCAATCCTGGTGGTGTAAGAAGAGTTGTCCTCGTAGCAACAGGGAGAAGTAGAAGCGAGTTCAGAGTTTTGCCATTGTTCTTGGAAGAGTTCAGGATCGCACAATTCGAAAATCTGTGCGCCCAGAGGGCTAGAAATTTCTTCCTGCAAATGAAGAAGAAAAAGAACAAGAAGAAGAATTAGATCATGAACTTGAAGATGAATCACTCTGTACATGAAAAAACCAAAAGAAAAACAAAAAGGAAAAAACAAGTAAAAGTGTAAAACCACCTCCATGACATTGGCAGTGCACTTATAATATTTCACAATAAAACAAATAATTAACACATTTGTTACGTGGAGTTTAATAAGTATTATCGAGCTACGCGTTTGTATTTTTAGTATTTTTTACATCATTGTGACCTTCTAAGCTTGGTATGTCGTAGCATAAGATAATTCTGGTATAATTTTTAATTTTTTATCATAGTAAAATAATTACAATAGCCAAATACATAACTCTAGTTGAATAAATTATGTAAATCTTGTATTTTATGTATTTATTTTATTTTTTATTTTACATTCTTTTGCATTTGTCTCTTATAAATCCTACGTAACATGGGTTGGTTACGTCATAATAAGCCTAACAATATTTTTCAAGTTGAATTGCCTTTTTTTAATTTGAGGAAACCATGAATTTGAAACATTAGGAACCCCTTCGCCGGCATTTCACACCAAGTTCAATGCATGATTGTCACTCACCAAACTTTTGGATCGATCAAAACGAGGTTTAAGTTCTCCTAAGGAGGATGGTCTTATGGTGGAAATCTTGTGAAAGTAGAAAAAAAAAGATGTGCATTAGTGCTCCATGTGAGATGTAGGAGCTAAAGTACCCAAATGAGAACAAAAATTCAAGAGCACTAGCAAAAATGGGAAGTTCATGGAATATCAATAACATGCAAGGTTTTAAAATGCCCAGAAATGGGACAGACAATGGGAATGAGAATTTAATAGTACTAAGAATTAAGAACCCCCATAACATCATGCATGTGAGGTGCTTGCCATTAGGTTAATTCCTTCATCAAAACTTCACAAAGGAATCAAGATAGGAAAAATCTCTAAGACACTTATCATGAAAAGTTCAGATATTCCACAAAGCTTAGTTTGGTTGGCGGATAAGATCACAATTTGTTCTCACATTTGAAACTGAATTGAACCATGACTGACCGTTAAGTGCACGTACAAACTATAGTCGTGAGTTGCAATGCATTCTTCTAATCCAAACAATATGTTCCCCTTCGAGAATATTTGGCAACTCAATGGAGTCTAAGGTGAGCTAGCGTTTGAAGTTCTATCCTTTGACAATAAGACTTGCTTCCCAATTAAGTTTGAGGGATTTGTATTTTACTCTCTCCAACTAGGGTTTAGAAGATGAAATCCAAGGAAGATATGGCTCCAACTTCTCGAATCGATATCATTACGATGAATTTCAAAACAAGGGTAGCTCAACATGTTGATAGATATATAAGAACGATCTAAGGATCTCCCAAACAACTGTTGAAAAAAAATAAACATAAGATATGCTTCAAAATAGACGGACTTAATTATCAAGAAAATCGAGCTTATTAAGATATTTATCTTTGTGAATTAAACAAAAAAGGAAAAAAAAGTGAAATTATTTCAAAATGAGATGAGCATGCAGAAAATTAAAGTTCATGCATGCAGTCATGCACATAAACTTAACTGGGCATGGCATAAATTGGAAAACTTCACTAACATGCATGCACTTCCTTTCTTTCTTTTTTTTTTTCTTTTTTTTAGATGTTCATCTTATTGGATATGAACTAGCATGATTAATTAAAGACATTCTAAAAGAGGTTTAGAGTTCCAGAAAATTACAATCAGAAGCTCTTCCGGCGGATTAACCTCGTAATTCGGCCACAACATCGTACCTTTCGAAGATTAATTAATATTAATCCACAAATCCTTTAGCTAAACTCTATCCTTATTAATATGCTTCTCCATGCCACCTTTTTCTAAGCTCCAACTCCATCACTGAAACCAATGAAGGAGAAAACTCCATATAACAATGATAGTCTAGAGAGAGAAAAGAAGAAAAAGAACTTGTTTTGGAGAGAGAGAGAGAGAGAGAGAGAGAGAGAGAGAGAGAGAGAGAGTTTTTAGCTTTGAAGGATTGGGCAGAAGGAAGAGTACTTAAATTGGTTCAAAATGAGAAGAGTTAGTTATCTAAATAGGGAAACATGGGCCAAATCCGAGAATGTTGCTGGACCATTCATTGACTCTGTCCCAGCGTGGCAATTCTAACTCTTATCGCAGAAAGAAATTATTCTATAGGTACAAAATGCCACGTTAACCTATTAATATAGTGTGTTCAATCAATACATGTATGCTATTTACTATTTAATGGTGGTGTTTGTAATACTAAAACTAGTAATTTATAAATTATAATTTGTAATAGAAATTTTGAGTTTTTGATAAAAATTGTAATTGTAACTGAAATAGAAAAAAAATAGTTATAAGTTATACCAGAATTTGTGGGTGTTTAAAAAAATTTAAAATTTAAAATTTATAATTAAAATTAGTAGTAAAAAGTTAAAAACTAGTTACTACCAGTAACTTTGCCAAGCACTCCAAATATAAGATTATGTTGACGTGTAATAACCGATGATCTGATACTGTAGGGTCAATTTCTAAATTTTAAAAAAATACGACGTGTGTGTATTAATTGAACATACTAAATCAATGTTAACGTAGCGTTTTTTATCTACTGAATAACTCTTTTAACTCGTGGCCAAATGTGGAGGGTCATCTGACATGGCACCTAGCTGATGACATGGCAACTCCAATGCTGAGATTGGACTTTAATTGGAAAACTGCTGGTTGTTGTAACTTCCAGAACAGATAATATATATATTTTTGTATTGGTTTTGACCAAGCACCATTAACCCTATTTCTTGCCGGTTTTTTAGAGTCCGCCCTAAGTTTTTAGTAAACTACGAACTGGAATGTGGTAAGGTTTCGCAAACTTAGCTGATTAACTTGGTTAATTCTACTAATGTCGGAGATATATGTTAAGGTTGAGATTTTATTTTGTAGTAATCATATTCAAACGTTTGAATTAACTTAATAATTTTATCTAAAAATCTATTTTAAAGAATTTATTAGAATTTAATATTATATTTTTCATTGGTTGAACCTGGAATTCAAAATTTTGATGAGAAGAATCATATTCCAACTTAGCCTCCTTTTGTTTTGATGAATTTTTTTTCCTGCATTTTTCAGGGTTTAGTACAATGGAAATTAAAATTTTAAGTCAATAAAAAATAAATTAATTTTGATAAAAAATATTTTTTATTTTTTTATGACGAAAAATATTTTTCGCTATTACTATTGTACCACTGTCACCACTACGTGACTACTATTTTATTACTAACACTACTAGTTTAGGATTCAAATGGTCGAGGTCTGAAATTCGTGGTTTGTGCTTTGGGGGTCCAAGTTCCTAGGGTCCCAAGTCCCGAGAGTTTGGAGTCTTGAGGGTATAAGGACTAGGTGTCCGATTGTCCGGTTTATCAGGAGTGCAGGTTTCTGGGTCCTGGAAATCTAAGATTTAGGGCCCGGGGCGTGAGGTCTAATGGATCTAAGGTCCTGGAGTTCGAAGATCAAGAATTTCTGTCATTATCGTTGTTATTATCATCAATTTTAAAATTACTATATCCACTAACACCATCGTTTTTAAAGCCACAATCAAATGCATACAAAATATTTTTTTGCTAAAAATATTTTTATAATGAAAATATTTTCAGTTAAAAATAAAATGCATGTGGAGAACATGCAATTTATATATCAACCACGAATATTGCATCTCAATGACCGGCTTGACAGAGTGGGTAATACTGACACTAGTCTACGTTTGGTTTATTTTTTTTATATGGGTATTTTTTGTATAGATTTTTTTTAACATTGTATACTTTTTAGATTCTTCTTATAATAAAAGAATAAGATTTTATTCATAAAATAAAATTTGAACATTAGACTTTTAGTGGCTTTTCATCTTTAATAATTTTATTTTTCAATATTTGCCAATAGGCATATTTTTGTATTCATCTCATTATAAGAAATTAAAAAAACAAGAAATTTAAACTAAAAAATAAAAAAAAATTCAAAAAAAATTTATAAAGCCCGAGAAAAATGCCTAAACCAAACTTGGGGCTTAGATTAGTCTTGCATGAATAATATGGTTTTTGAATATTATATACTACCATAAACTGATGCTATGTACGGAGCTTTAATTAAAAAGTAATAAAATATTAATTTTTTATTGAAACATATAGAAAATGATATTAATTTCTACTGGACTTTACATAATTATCGTATATAAATTTTTATTTATAAAATTTTTATAAAAATTAATGTATTTAATTATTTTTGTTATAAAGATTGTTATACCGCCTGCTAACTTAATCATAATGTTGTACAACAAGTTATATATATAAAATATAGTATTAATAAGAAAAATTCTTAGATTTAAAGTTTTTAAAATAACTATAATCTATGAAAAATTATTAATATTGCTACAAATATATAATGTTATATTTAGAATTTAATCATTAACATTTTAGTTGATTTTAGTGTATAGATATGTGTATTTGAGATAATATATTTATATTATAGTATTAATTAATGCTTCAATAATAATAGGTAATAAATATTTTTAAAATTTATTTATTTTGAAAAATTTTATATTTTCAAAACATATTTGTCTGAAATATGTTTTTTCAGAATGTAATTCAAATTGGTAGAGAAAATATATTTGATTTAACTCCTTAGATTTTTTTTTAAATGAATATTTTATGAACCAACTTAAATTAACCAGGAATATGTACTTGATTTAAAAGTATCGAATTTAAATGTCAAATTGTATATTTAATTAAGCAGCCACAATTAATTTAATTGAAAGGTTAATATTAATTAAAAATTATGTTTTGAACCAATTAAATGATGACATATGAATTTCTTTTTAAAAAAATAAAAATTTGAAAAAAATAGATTGAGAGTTTTTGAATAAAAAGATATTAAGATTTTTTTATAATATAATAGATAGATATGTTTTCCAACATGAGATAGTCAGATACTATTTAAAACAAATTGATGAGACATTTTTATATATAATTTAAGAGATGTGTTTTGAAGATAATTTTATATGAATTATATATTTTCTAAATATTAATTAATGATTTAATAACAATAGATTATAAGTTTTTTTATAATTTATTTATTTTGATCAGTATAGCTCATATTTTGGAAACATGTTTTTTTGAAATATATATATTTTTTCAAAATTTGTTTCAAATTGTCAGAGAAAATTACTTGATTTAATTTAATTGAGAATTTTTTAAATAGATTTTGTATAAACCAATTTAAATTAACCAGAATATGTAAAGGGAATATGTACTTAATTTAAAATTTAAACTATATACTTAATTATGTAGCCACAATTAATTTGATTAAATGATTAATATTTAATTAAAAATTAAATTTTGGACCAATTAAATGATGACATGAATTTTTTAGAAAAAATAAAAATTTGAGAAAAATAAATTGAGGGTTTTTTAACACAAAAATATTAGAATTTTTTTAAAAAAATATAATTGATTGATAGATATATTTTTTAATTTGAGACCATCCCAAACCATTTAAGACAAACTAGTTGGACATTTTATATATAATTTAAGAGGTGTACTCTAATGAAGATGATTTTAATATATATATATATATAGATATATATATATATATATTTTTTTTTTAATTTGAGATAATTAAATATCTTTTAAAATAATATTTTGATTCTTAAGAAAATGAATTTATTTTATAAACTCAAATATAATTATGATGAATTATACTGATTTTTTTTAAGATTTTAACTAAATATAATTAATTTTAATTTTTTTAAATAAATTACGCTAACCTCTCTTAATAATTAATGCCGATAACAAAATTAATAAAAAAATAAATTTATCATCGAGCATTATTTCGTATTAAGGTTTAAAAAAAAAAGACTAACTAACTAGAAGAAGAACCAGCGCAACCCCTCTCTAAATCTCATCTCTCTCTCTCGTTCAACCCCAAATCTCATCTCTCTCGCTCTCTGTCAATCTACTGCTAGTGGCAGTCGTCGTCGTCGTGGACCGTCACTACCGCCAGCGATTACTCCTCTGTCGTCCAGGATCGTCCGCCGTCGTAATAATAATAATAATAATAATTCTGTTGAGAGAGAGAGACAGCGAAGGGCATAGGAAATGGCGAAGGAAGAAGAAGAAGAAGAAGCTCTTCTTCTCGTCACTTAAGCTCACAACTTTCTCGTTCTTTTATTTCTCTCCTCCATCATCATCATTTTCACTTTCTCTCCCCCCGGGTCTTTCTCTCTCTACTTTTTCTCTGTACATCTGCTCTGAACTTTCCTACTCTCTCTCTCTCTCTCTCTCTCTCTATATATATATATATATATTTCTCTCTCTCTCTCTCTCACATCGTTCTCGATGTACTTTTATACTGATTCTTTATTGTTTTCCTGTGGATTCTTACCTTTGTGCCCTACTCTCTTTGTTCGTATATATACATGTATATAGAAGCATATATATAAATTTGAAGACCTAATCAAAGTAGGCAATCTTGTTATGTCTTGATCGTTCGTTGATGATTGTGTGTTTATGTTTTGGTTTTTTGTTTTTGGTTATGTTTTATTTAATCTGATGGTGATTAAAAGGATTTGCGAAATTTTCTCTCTGCGTATTCTCATTTTCTCTTTACTGTCTAGAACATATGTTTTTGACTAATTGTTTCCTTTCTTTCTTTTTCTTTTATTCCAATTGTTGAATGTTAAGTCTCGGTATTTTGACTTCCATCTGAAGTTCGCCACTTATTATGAAGTTTTAGAAATTAGATTTTTCTCTTACACGTGTTTGTTTCCCGAGAAAATTAAGGGGTAAATTTCAAATACTGTTTTATGTTGTTTTGATTTCCAAAGTTTTGAGGAAGAAAGCTTTTAATCAAGCCCGACAGTTGCATTTTCCTGGATTTTGATAGCGTAAAAGTTACAACTGATCAGAAATCCTGATCTCCGATAATTCTGTTTCCTTTGTTTTCAAAAAGAAGATGAAACAGATTTGATGTCAAAATTAGAACAAATTTAATAAAACAAACGAAATTTTAACAGGATTAACTGTATCTGTGTAACAATATTTTAGTTTGTAAAAAATATTAGTGTAATTTATTTAAAAAAATAAAATTAACTGTATTTGACCAAAATTTCATATGAGGTAAGAATATTTTACCCATATAATTAATATAGACCATAATTAAATAATTAATATTAATTAAAACTTAAGTTTTGAACCAATCAGCCAATGATATATGAAATTTTTTTTAAACAAAAATTGACAAAAATGGATTGAAGATTTTTAAATATAAAGGTATTAGAATTTTTTTATAATATAATAGATAGATATATTTTTCAATTTGAGAGAGCTATCTACCTTTTATGACAAATCGGTTGGGCATTTAATGTATAATTTAAGGTACATTTTATGTATAGTTTAAGGCATATATTTTTAAAGAAAATAAATTTATATGAATTTTATATTTTTTGACTTGAAATAATCAAAAATCTTTTAAGGTAATATTTTAATTTTTAAGAAAATAAATATGTTAACATTTATTTAAATATAATTAATTTAGACTAATTATAAAATGATATGTATTATTATTAAAATTAAAATAAATTAAAAATTTATAAAATTAAAATTCGTAATTT
>JAOTRH010157006.1:0-13009 GCA_034768845.1 Heliamphora exappendiculata | reverse complement strand
TGTTTAATCGAAATAAATTATTATTTTTCAAAAAATGTGAAACGAAAAATAAAATAAATAAATACCTTTAATCACTAACTTAGCTGAAAAGTTAAAAAAAAACTGTACATTTATTAAATTTTATTTGTCACACATTTAAATACGAAAAGATGATTTGATAAATCAGAATCATTAGAATCGTATACACGAAAAGGTGTTTGATTCTTTCAGATCGTGTGACTTTCAAAATTAATAATTTTATTTTAATTAAACATATTTTTATAACCCTAAAAAATGTTTTAAAAATCTAAGTGGGAGAGAAAATTTATTCACAGATAAATCCCACGGTCTCCATCACCAGTTTGTAGGCGATGCAATTAAACACTGCATGTTGGCAATAAGGCCTTCTACCCCATCAGACAGATTAATTGCGTTATTGTCAGTATAAACCTCTTTTAGGGTTAATTTTGGATAATTATTAGTGTAGATCACTTCTCCATCTGAAGGGTTCATTGCAAAGCGATTGATTTAGGATTAGGTGATAGTTAACACTTAGTTGTATATAATAGTATCCTCTCCATCTGAGTCACTGCTATTATATACTGGACCGAAACGATGTCAGCTATTTATTTTCACTTGGCATGATCAGTTACCTAGATAGTAAAATTAAAAAGAATTGGCATGTCTGTTCTTATGATGGATAGTAGACGTCCACCTATCATGGCATGCTATTCATAGGTTACCAGACTGCTGGCGAATTAATTTTAAAACGGTAGAGGAAATCAAATTAAAATAAATTTAAAATTTTGCTAATCATAATTAACAGTGTTTTAATTATGTGATTCTCAGGATTAAATTGGTTTTCAACCCATTGGCTTTAATACTCAAAGTAAACAAACTTACGGGACCAAATTTTGTTGACTGGAAATGTAACTTGGATATAACTTTAATTACAAATGGTATTCCTTCAATACCAAGAAATGTGTTTGTTTTTAAAAAAAGGTTCTTCCTCTGGGTCGAAAGGCATGAAGAAGAAAAAGGTTCAGAAACAGGAAGACATAGTTTTCAAGGTCGTTAGTGGACTACGGACTGGTATGAAAAAGTTAAAAGGCAGATGTTTTTACTGTAACCAGACTCGGCACTGAAAAAAGCTATGTCCAGTATTTCTCAAAAGGCAGGATAAACAGGGTAATTTCTGTTCACTGGTTGTGGAAACATGTTAACGGTGTTATCTATCGATACCTGGTGTGTAGATACGGGAGCTACTAATCATGCCTGTAATTCATTGCAGGGATTCTAGAAAATCCGATAACTTAGTGACGGGGAGATTTACCTACATATGGGCAATAATACAAAGGTAACAACAGTTATAGTAGGAGATGCTACTCTCGGTTTTGGTAGAGATCAGGTTTTAATATTGAAAGATTGTCTTTATGTACCTGCTATTAGAAGGAACTTAGTTTTTATTTTTGGATTGGCTAAAGACGGATATTTGGTTTATTTTAATAACTTTGTGGTTATTAAAGATAATAAACGGGTTATCTGTTCTGGTACATTGGTAGATGATCTTTATATTATTACTCTAATATCTCCTACACTGCGACTAACTGAAACGAATAATTCATCTATATTACCATATAAGAGAAAGTTTCGTTCTTTAATAAACTAAATATTTCTTTAGCACTTACGCTTAGGTCATATTAATCTACAATGGATAAACATACTAGTAGCAGATGGACCTTTGAGTTCATTGGAAGTGGAGGCACTTCTAGTCTGTAAATCTTGCTTAGAGGGTAAGATGACAAAGAGGCCATTTTCGGCCAAAAACTATAGAGCTAAAGAACCGTTGGAGCTGGTTCATTCTGATGTATGTGGTCCTATGACAATCCGGGCTAGAGGTGACTTTGAGTACTTCACCAGTTTCATTGATGACTACTTAAGGTATTGATACATTTACCTCATGCACCGTAAGTCTGAATGTTTTGAGAAATTCAAAGAATTCAAGACGGAGATAGAGAAGCTTCTGGGTAAAAGTATCAAATCACTACGATCCGATCATGATGGAGAATACCTCTTTGGAGAGTTTAAGGACTACTTATCATCAGAGGTGATTACGTCCCAGTTGACTATACCTAACACTCCACAGCAGAATGGTGTAGCAGAAAGAAGGAATATGACTCTTATACAGATGGTAAGGTCAATTATGAGTTATCCAGGTTTACCAGATTCATTTTGGAAACTCGCTTTAGAAACAGCAGCTTATATTCTGAACTTGATACCTTCTACTCCCACAGAATTGTGGACTGGGCGTAAGCCTAGTCTGAAACACATTCATATTTGCGGGTGTCCAACACATGTGCTGAAAGGGAACGCGGATAAGTTGAAACCAAGGACGAAAGTCTGTTTCTTTGTGGGATATCCCAAGGGAACGAAGGGTGGTCTATTTTATAATCCTAAGGATCAAAAAGTCATTGTCAGCACTAATGCCCGATTTTTGGAAGAGGATTATATTATGGATCACAAGCCCAGTAGCAAAATTGTTCTAGAAGAACTAAGAGAAAATTCCAGTAGAATGAAAGAGGAACCACAAGTCACTAATATTCCATTACCTCGTCGTAGTGGGAGGATTATCGAGATAGATGTAAATCTAGAATATAGTGCTGATACACAGTGTTCTGATTCTACATAGCGTGTTACTACTAGTACACTGATACATGTAGTGCCTCGTCGTAGTGGAAGGGTTGTTCATCAACCTGACCGGTATATGTTCTTAAGAAAGTCTTTTGACAAGATTCCAGCAGAACTAGATACCGAGTCCTGCAACTATAATGAAGCACTTCAAGATAAAGATGCAGATCTTTGACAATGGGCTATGAATTCAGAGATAGAATCTATGTATTCCAATTAGGTTTGGAAACTTGTAGAACCACCCAAAGGAATAAAACCCATTGGATGCAAGTGGTTCTATAAGAGAAAGAGAGAAGTAGACGGGAAGGTTGAAACCTTCAAAGCTAGGCTTGTTGCTAAAGGGTTCACTCAAAAAGAAGGGATCGATTATGAGAAAATCTTTTCGACGATAACCATGCTTAAGTTTATCTAGATTCTCTTATCTATTGTCACTTATTTCGATTACAAAATCTGGCAAATGGACGTCAAGACAGCTTTCCTTAACGGATGTCTTGACGAGTGTATCTACATAATACAACTAGATGGATTCATTACAAAGGGCCAAGAGCACATGTGCAAGCTTAAGAGATCTATTTATGGACTTAAGCAGGCATCGAGGTCTTGGAACACTCGATTTGATCAAGCTATAAAGTCTCATAATTTTTATCAAAGTCCAGATGAATCTTGTGTGTACAAAAAGCGTGACAGAAACGTGGTGATCTTCCTAGTACTTTATGTAGACGATATCTTGCTCATCGAAAACGATGTTGTGGCATTATCCACAGTTAAAGTATGGTTATTTGAGAAATTTGATATGAAGGACTTGGGAGAAGCTAGTCACATCCTTGGGATCAAACTTATATGAGATCGAAAATAAAGAATGTTGGACTTATCACAAGCAAAGTATATCGATAATATCCTTACTCGTTTTAGCATGTAGGATTTCAAGAAAGGGTTTTTTCCTTCAGGCATTGAATCACTCTATCTAAGGATCAGTGTCCTAAGACACCGGATGAGATAGAGAATATGAAGCCGATTCCTTATGCTTCGGCAGTAGAAAACCTCATATATGCTATACTTTTCACTAGACCCGACATCTGCTTTGCCGTTGGCATGGTTAGCAGATATTAGTCTAACCTAGGGCAGAAGCATTAGACTGCGGTAAAGAATATAATCAAGTACCTTAAAAGGACTTAGGATTATATGTTTGTTTATTAGATAGACAGTCTAGTACATTTGAGGTACACAGACTCAGATTTTTAGTCTGACAGGGATTCCCATAAATCTACTTTAGGATATGTGTTTACCTTAGAAGGTGGAGCTATAAGTTAGAGGAATATCAAACAGTCATGCATTGCTGATTCCACCATAGAGGCCGAGTATGTGGCAACTTCTGAAGCAGCCAAGGAGGCTGTTTGGCTAAAAAACTTCCTCTTGGATCTAGATGTGGTACCTTCAGTTCAGTCGGCTATTACACTTTACTGTGACAATAGCAGAGCAGTTGCAAACTCGAAGGAGCCAAAGGTTCACAAAAAAGGCAAGCACATTGAGTGTAAGTATCACCTGATACGAGAAATTGTACAGAAAGGTGATGTTACTATGACCAAAATTGCATCAGGAGATAACCTTGCATATCCTTTTACAAAGAGCTTACTGGCTAAGACTTTTGATAGTCATGTAGAGGGCATGGAAGTAAAATATATGGCAGTATGGTTTTGAGTATAAGTGGGAGATGATTGTTAGAGTTAGTATATTAAAAATTATATTTTTAGTATTTAATTTTATAAAATTAATTTTCCATTTTTATGAGAATCTTTATGAGTAATGTATGTGTATCATTTCTTCAATATTATGCATGGATGTCCGATATTCTGTATAATATTTAATTTAGTTTGTAGAGTACGGCTTACACACAGAAAATCAGATTTTAGGTTCTTACAAAATATAAGTTTTATGTTCACAGTTTAGATGAAAATTAACATAGCATCGGTACGACTGTGGTACAGAGTTTTAGGAGGCCTATCTTGATTACAGGGAATAGATAATAGCGTCGTCTATTGTTCCTGTTAGGGTTGGTATACTGAAAATCATGTTTTTAGTATTTTATTTTATTTTAATAAAATTAATTTTCTATTTTATAAGAATCTTTATGAGCAATGTATGTGTATTATTTCTTCAATATTATGCATAGATGTCTAATATTCTGTATAATATTTAATCTGGTGTGTAGAGTATGGCTTACACATAAAAGATCAGATTTTAAATTCTTACAGAATATAAGTTTGATGTTCATAATTTAGATGAAAGTGGACATACCATCGGTACGATTGTGACACAGAATTTTAGTAGACTTATATTGGTTACGGAAAATAGATAATAGCATCGTATATAGTTTCGACTCTCTATGCCATTACATTTTGTGTGTATTGAACGGGACATTTGGAGTAATTAATTTTATATTGACTATATAAATTAATTCACACCCCAAGGTTATTATGAGTAGTGCTTATCCTCTTAGTCCTGAAATAATTATTGATTTGAACATATTTAATATTTGTTATTTTCATTCATTAGAGGGTGCGATCTTATATGGATCTATATTTTCGATGAGTTGAATAGTGGTATTATTTATATGAAAAATATTAATTATTGACGAAATTCATGTTTCGAAAGATCGGGATTGACGATACCCCCTTAAGGATACTTATAAGTTTTGACTGGGCCAAATCCTACAAGTGGATTTGATTATCCGGCGGTCAAATAAGTTAAGCGAAATGGCTTAAAGAATATGAAGATACCGATTAAATTAAATTGTCAGTAATTAAATTTAATTGGCGGGTATCAAAAATCTTAACGTGGGGAGAAATGGTAAGCATTTAATAACATGAGCTCAATGGAAGAAGGTCTTGAGATTATGGGTCAGAGTGAAATTATAGTTCTTTAGTGGTGTGAACTGTAATTGAGTGTTTTATGGAAATTACAGAAATCGCTGCATGTCTTTTCATAATTGCTGAAACCTCTAGTAGGTGTCTGTGTTCCATTGGAAGTCCAACTCATAATTACACCATAAGTCCCTGCTATAGCTCTATACATATGCGGGTAGGCTGAACCAGTTTTTGATGATTATATCATTATTATTATGATATTATTTTATTTATCTTTCAAGACTTAAATATATCGGGGTTCTGTCAGTACAAGTTCTCGGAGGATCGTAGCTCAGACTACGCTCGAGGATCGCGTAAAGGAATACAGTAGAAGATCTGACTGGAGTTTCAACTTGGAGTCAAATCGTAGTTAAAGAACAGATCGACAAAAGATATTCTTCTAAATTAACTTTGGTTGCACGAGTTTATTTTTAATCATTTGACGTCAAAAATTTTATCTGGAGCTCGTTTCGCCGTTTGCCCATCCAATAATTGTTTTACCTAAAATCGTTTACAAAAATAATGATCTTAGCAGTATTGCCTCAAACAGTTCTGACTCTTTGTACCAGTACACTTTGTGTATATTGAACGGGATATTTTGAATAATTAATTTTATACTGACTACATAAATTAATTTACACCCAAAGGTTATTATGAATAGTGCTTATCCTCTTAATTCTAAAATAATTATTGATTTGCGTATATTTAGTATTCGTTGTTTTGATTCATTAGAGGGTGCGATCTTATATCGGTCTATATTTCAAGTGAGTTAGATAGTGGTATTATTTATATAGAAAATATTAATTATTAACGGAATTCACGACTCGAAAGGTCGAGATTGACGATACCCCCTTAAGAATGCTTATAAGTTTTGACCGGGTCAAACTCTACAGGTGGATTTGATCATCTGTAGTCAAATAAGTTTAGTGGAATGGCTTAAGGTGTGAGTGTAATGTGATCCCAAGAGAAGGATGAATTAGATATTTAAAAATTTCTTTCAAAGTTATTCAACTTTAAAGCATGCAATATATATTTTCTTGATCTTATGTGGATAAGCTAATATTCTATGAAATGTAAAGATAAAGAGTTTGAAGGTTAGAGAGATTGAAATCGAGATTTTTACGAGGTTCGGCGCACCGGCCTACGTCCTTGCCTCTAGTAACACACTTGAGGATTTTCACTAGTCCCTCCTTATAGGTGGAGATACCTCTCTCCTTCATAAGGCGGAGAAGCCTTTACACCAAGAGCGTACAAGTTCTTAAACCCAAGTGATATTTCCTCACTTGAAAGAGGGCTAAGACCAAGCCTCAATAATGTTTTTATGAAGAATGTGTACAAGAGTAGGCTCCTTCAATGAGCAAGAAAGTACAACACTATAGCACACTAATTCACTCTTAAATAATATATCAAATGAAGCTCAATGAGATTTTCTAAGTGTTTCACACAAGTATGAGTAAGAATGTGAGATATGAGTGCTCAAGAATGAGTAGTAGATGAGTATATTCTTTGAAAAGCTTCTTGTGTGTTCTTGTATTAATAATATGGTATCTTTATAACCAAAATCTTGAACTAGCCATTGTGGCTGAAGTGTTCACAGAAAAACTAGCCGTTATTTTGTTAAAACAGCACTTCAGCAACATTCAATCGACTGAGGGCACATTTCCAATCGACTGAACCTGTAAAATGGCCATTCAGTCAACTGGGTTTAAGGGGTCAGTCGATTGAACATTTTAAGGTTCCTCAAATTGATTTTCTAGAATATTTTTCAGTCGACTGGTGTTGAGATTCAGTCGACTGAACCTTTGAGGTTCATCAAATTGGTTTTCCAGTAGGTTTTTCAATCAACTGAATTATGAATTCAGTCGACTGAACTTTTGAGGTTCAAATTTCATACTTTGAAGAGCATTTCATGAAAGTTTTGAATGAAAAGAAGATCTTTATGAGTTTTGATAAGTTTAGAACACAAGGTAAACTTGTTTAAAACGTTTCTCAATTTAAACACAAGTTTAGTTCATTCATAAAACATTTTATCTTTTTAGAAAAGAGATATGCATGAGTTATATATTTTCACTTTTGGTTTCCTATGAGTTTCAAAGAATATATTAAAAGAGTAGTGAACTTGTATTGATCTAATCTTTGCAATACAAATGAAACCTTAAACTAAGTCTTCAATCATTCGTCTTTTGCATTGTTTCAAGAACTTGTTATTGAAGTATTTGACTTGAATATGCTTCATGGCTTTGATCTTGTATCTTTAATTATGCTTAACATGTGTTTCCTGTAAATGGTCTCAATTTGCATAATTAGATACCTTGGTTTGTTATCATCAAAAGTGGTCGTTGAAGCCTTGTTAGGCCAACAATCTCCCTCTTTTTGATGATGACAAAACAAGGAGCAAAAAGATGTAGAAAAGTTATATAATGCTCCCCCTCACAATAAGCATGAGTGAAAAACAGTTTGAGAGTTTTAATGGCTCCCCCTCGCAATAGCATATTTTGAAGATTTAACAATATAATTTCATTTTTTAAGGGCAATGAATGCATTTCATATATATGTTCAAGAATCAATAATATATCATTCACATTTATCCATTCAATATGATGAGTCATGCATTAAAGTTCAACCATCCTGGATATGCATATATATTTAAAAAGATACATTCAATGATTGAACATCCAAATCATTCATATAAGTCAAAATCCAAAATGTTCATTCACTTTTCAAAAGGTTTGCAATAAGTACATCTATTTTTCAAAAAGATAAGCAAAGTAAAAACATAAGCACACTATTAAGCACACTATTTTGCTCCCATTTCTTCTCCCCCTTTTTGCCATAATCAAAGAGATTCGGAGCTATTGTCGTCATCCGTAGTATCCTCAGTATCGGCGACCTCGTCATCACCTCCATCATCACCACCGGCGTCCTCATTAGGTGAAGAAGCGGAATATGGTTGAATCCCTAGAGCATCTTCAATGCGAGTAAGGCGATGTTGGACCGTCATGCATACGCTTTGGATTTGAGTAAGGCGAGTGTGGACTTTCTTGACCTCCCCTTTGATTAGGCGTCTGGAAAAGGTTTTGGTGTAGGAATCTAATGGAGGATCAACAGTAGGAGTAGTGGCAGGTGCATCGGCTTGAGAAGGAGCATCTGCTTGATCATGAGCTTGGTCTTCATCCTCATCATCTACATCCACAGGGGATGCTTCTCGACCACTTTTGCGAATCCAAGCGTCATCGTCTAACCGATATCCCATAAGTCGGAGAGATTTGTCATTGAGGAAGTCAGTGGGTTTAAGAGGATTGAAGGTCGATTGTGAAGGAGAGAACCTAAAAGACTCGAAGAGACGTGTAAGATGAGCACCATATGGAAGAGTGTGGCGCGTGGTGCTTTTGCGAGAAAGCATCCACATACATACAAGAGTGGGAAGATTAAGGCGCCTCCCGGTGTAGATACACCACATAATGAAGCAGTCGAGGTATGAGATATAATTGCGAGAGCCACTGTAGGGAAGAATATTGTAGGTGACAATGAGATGGATGAGTTTGGCTTCAAGTATGAGGTTAGCATATTTCGGTGTGAGAGCAAAGTTTGTAACTCGTCTATTTATGACCATGGGAAGAAATTCTTGAGGAGTGAACTCTTGGTCTATGATCCAATTTGATGATGGTCGAGGACAAATGAAATCGCCCCTACCCATCCCAAAAAGATTAGCAATGACTTTGTCGAAGAATTTGTATGTTTTCCCAAAAAGGTATGTAGAAAAATAAATATGTCGATCATTTGGGTTAGGTTTGAGTTCGTGGGTGAGATTGGCATAGAACAATCCAACATGAGGAGTGAAAATACCCTTAGGTTGATAAAACAAGAAGGGACCCCAACCCATATTAGCAAAGAAATGACATATGTTGGGAAAATAGCGATGCATGAATTCCATGCTGAGAAACTTACCAATGATTGGATTGATGGAGGAAAAATGATTCGTATAGAGATCCTTAGCCCTAGATGAGGAGAAAAGTTTTTCAGTTGGTTCCGATGATGTGGAACCGGCAACCCCTTTTCCTTTTCCTCCCATGGTTCTTGGCGGCATTGTGAGATTTGGAGGGATTTGGTGAGATTGAGAGGAATGTGGTGATGGAGAGAAGAGGTAGGAGAGGTATGGAGGGCTAGAGAATGTAGGTTTTAGGAAGAGAGGATGAGGGATGAGAGATATGGAAAGAACCAAGAGTGAGGAGAGAAGGAAAACCAGTTTTTAAAACTGTTTTGAGCGCCTAGGGTTTTAAAAACCCGAAGATTCAGTCGATTGGAATGGAAATTCAGTCGACTGGAATGGAAATTCAGTCGACTGGAGTTGGCCCTAATTCGGTTTGAAATTCCAGTAAGTATTTCAGTTGCCTGTAATATTTGGTCAGTCAACTGGATGAGGCCTTTAAGACTTTGTGAAATTTTCAGTAAGTATTTCAGCCGCCTGAAATATTTGGTCAGTCAACTGAAGTGATTTTTGATAGAAGTAAGCTTGGTTTTTCACATAAATGAGTTTTGCTCATCTTTTGAAGATCACACAACTTCTCTATTATGCAATAATCCCAATTCTCTCATTATTAAGATAAAGCGATTCTCATTAAGTGGTTTAGTAAAAATATCGGCCCATTGATCATTTGTGCAAACAAATTCTAGATGAATATCTCTCTTTGTACATGATCACGAAGAAAATGATGCCGTATCTCGATGTGTTTTGTGCGTGAGTGCAATATTAGATTTTTTAAAATGTTAATTGCAGTTGTATTATCGCATTTTATAGGCACAATATCATAGTTCAATTTAAAATCTTGAAGTTGTTGTTTCATGTATAAGACTTAGGCACAACAACTACCGCGGCCACATATTCAGCCTCGACGGTTCATAAGGCTACGGAATTTTGTTTCTTGGAGAACCAAGAGACAACTGACTTTCATAGGAAATGAAAAGTACCACTTGTACTTTTGCGATCTATTTTGCACCTGGCAAAATTCGCATCGGAATAACTAACCATTTCAAAGGAAGTAAATTTTGGATGCCATAACCCTATGACTATTGTACCGATTAAATATCTCAAGATTCTTTTAACCACAATTAGGTGTGATTCTTTAGGACATGCTTGAAATCTAGCGCACATACACACACTAAACATAATATCCGGTCTACTAGCAGTTAAGTATAAAAGGCTACCGATCATACCTCGGTAGAGCTTAGTGTCTACCAGTTTTCCTTGTTCATCAATGTCAAGCTTTGTTGATGGACTCATGGGTGTTCCCAAAATTTTGCCATCTTCCATGTTGAACCGTTTGAGCAAGTCCCGTATATACTTTGATTGACTTACAAACGTTCCATTTTTGGCTTGTTTGATTTGAAGTCCGAGGAAGAATGTGAGTTCGCCCATCATACTCATTTCGAATTTCTTTTTGCATAATAATGAGAATTCTTTGCACAAGCTTTTGTTAGTAGCACCGAATATAATATCATCAACATCTATTTGAATGATAAGCATATCTTCATGGCTTGTTTTTATGAAAAGTGTTGTGTCAATTTTGCCTCTTGCAAAGCCATTTTTTAGTAGGAAACCGCTTAGTCTTTCATACCAAGCTCTAGGAGCTTGTTTTAAACCATACAATGCTTTAGATAATTTCAAAACATGATTGGGATAGTGATAGTTTTCAAAGCCTAGTGGTTTTTTCAACATAAACCTCTTCATTGATAAAACCATTCAAAAATGCACTTTTTTCATCCATTTGATATAGTTTGAAACTCTTATGCGATGCATATGCAAGCAACTTGCGAATAGCTTCCATCCTAGCTACGGGTGCATAGGTCTCATCAAAGTCTATTCCTTCTTCTTGATTATAACCTTGTACAACTAGCCTAGCTTTGTTACGGATAACAATGCCATTTTCATCCTTATTGTTTCTATAAATCCATGTATGATTTCTAGGTCTAGGAACTAAATGCCATACTTCATTTCTTTCGAATTGATTCAGTTCTTCTTGCATTGCCAATAACCATGAATCATCTTCTAATGCATCATTTATATTCTTTGGTTCTTCTTCAGATAAAAATGCAAGGTGATTACTTATATTTTTGTAAGAGGATCGAGTAGTTACCCCTTTTGATGGTTCACCAATAATTTGATCCAAAGGGTGATCCTTTACAATCTTCCATTCTTTTGGCAACACTTCATGTTCCTCTTGATCTTGATCATCAATATGGACTTCGATACTTTTTCCCTTATCTTCATTGATTTGCAAATCCTCTAAGCCTTTGTTGATTTCTATATCATCATCATTAGAAAGCTTGGAAGAGAAAGGATTAGCTTCATCAAATCTAACATGAATAGATTCAACTAGATACATCGTTCTTTTGTTATAAATTCTATATACTTTGCTATTAATTGCATAACCAAGAAATATACCTTCATTCGATTTGGAATCAAATTTTCTTAAATCATCTTTTTCATTCAATACAAAGCATTTGCAACCAAAAACATAAAAATAAGAAATGTTGGGCTTTCTTCCATTCCATAGTTCATAAGGAGCTTTGTTAAGATGAGATCTTCTGTAAACTCGATTCATTAAATAACAAGCGGTATTGACCGCTTCGGCCCAAAAGTACGTAGGCAACTTGTGCTCATTTAACATAGTTCGAGCCATTTCTTGTAATGAACGATTTTTCCTCTCTACAGCCCCATTTTGGTGAGGAGTTCGAGGAGCCAAAAAATTATGAGAGATGCCATTTTGATCACCAAAGTTTTCAACCCCTTTATTTTTAAATTCTGCTCCTCTATCACTACGGATGTGTAAGATTGAATAACCCTTTTTATTTTGAAACTTTCTACAAAGTTTGGTAAATACAAAATGTACTTCATCTTTTGATGCAAGAAATAAAATCCAAGTATACCTTGAAAAATCATCAACTATTACAAAACTGCATACTTTTCCACCAAGACTTTGAACATTCATGGGAAAAAATAAGTCAAGATGAAGTAATTGTAGTGGCCTATTTGTAGAAATTTCTAGTTTCTTTTTGAAACTCGTTTTGACTTGCTTACCAAATTGGCAAGCATCACAAACTTCGTCCTTAATGAATTTGGTTTTGGGTAAGCCTTTCACCAAATCTTTCTTGACAAGTTTAGATAGAAGATCCATGCTAGCATGACCTAGCCTCCTATGCCATAACCAACTTGTTTCATTTTGTGCCGAAAGGCATTTGACATTTTGAGAATCAAGTTTATCAAAATTTATGGTATACACATTTTCAAAATGATTTGCAACAAATAAAACTTTATGATTATTCTTATCTTTAACAATGCAAGTACCATGCTTGAATTTAACACAATATCCTTTATCACATAATTGACTAATGCTTAAGAGATTATGCTTTAGACCATCAACAAGTAAGACATTATCAAT
>JAOTRH010156985.1:0-13010 GCA_034768845.1 Heliamphora exappendiculata | reverse complement strand
CATTAAAATAGTGCTAATATGTTTTGACAATTACAACCAATCAATGTTGTTAATTGTTATAATAATACACTTACATATATATAGATATAGTTGCCAATACTATATTCATATTTGACAATTAAATAGTTATATTTTGGTTCATTTTATTTTTTTTAGTACTAGTTTAATTTTATTTACTAATGTATTCCATTATCTTCTTTTTTTTTCATATTCTTTTAGTGTTGTTTAATTTCTTTTGTTAGCATAAATTTAATTATCTAGCTTTTTTTTTCTTTTTTTTTCTTTTCTTTTGATATTAGCCTAACGTGCCTTCGTTAGCTTTTATTTCCTATTTTCTTTTCTTTATAGTAGTATAATCTTCCTTTTTAGCATTTTATTTATTTATTTTCTTCTTGTAATGTAATTTTATTTTTATTTCTAATGTCCTACTTCTGTTTCTTTTCTTCAATAATAATGTTCCACTTTATTTTCTTTTTATAGTATTCATCTTCTAGATTTCATTTTTCATTCTTCCTTTCTTTTTAATGTTAATGTAACTTCCTTTTATAGCATTTTTTTTTATTTTCTTTTCATTATTGTTACCTTTATTTTCCTTTTCCTTTTCCTTTGTCATCATTTTCTTTCATGTCATTAAACTAATAAAAATCATAAAAGTCTTTCAAGCTACATTTCATTACCATTAGTGTAATTTTCTTCTTTTTATTGTTCTCTTTCCTCTATTTTCTTTTAAAATGTAAATAGTTAGATTTTCTTTTTCAAGAGTTTAATAAACATTTTCTAACCTTTTCATTTTAGCATAATTTTTTTTTTTGTGACCTTTTTTTTCCCTTTAAATCTTTAAATTCTCATTCATTATAAAATCTTTTTTTTTAAATTTCTTTGTTAAGTAAGTTTTCTTTTAATGTAGAATTTTTTTTTGTACATCTTTTATTTTATACTTAGCATATTTTTTCATGTTAATACCAATCTAATTTATTTTGATAACGTGCTTATTTTGGTTACTTTCTTTAAAATATTTTGTGTTTAGAATAGTTTAGCTTATTAGCAAACTATGTTTAGTTAGTTTTAGCATCTTTTAGTATATTTTTGTTATTTTATTCAAACCAAGCTAGATTAGATTATTTTTATGAATATTGCATGCGGGTGTGCTTCATGTATCCTTTAATTAGAAATTGAATGTCGTAAAACTTAGGGTTTTATACCTTTATTTATTCTAATTTGAAGTGCTATGTACATATCTTATGTATTTTTCATATTTGATTTTGGATGTTCTCTCTTTGCCTCCACCTTCTTTATTTGCATGCATTTGAAAAATCATATTAAAGAACCAATGATGATTAGTAGAGGCTAACCATACGGTTGGGCGAATGGGGTCCCTAACACCTTCCCCGATTCGTACATTTGTCCCCGAACTTTTTTTTTTCTTCTGTAGTTAACGTTATCAAGACCAGTAGCTATTTTTTTTTGTTTTTCTTAGTTTTTCTCAAAAACTAAGTGGCGACTCCATTTTCAACAAAAAAGGGTGTTCAAAATTTAGTTTTCAAGGTGCTCAAATATTTTCTAAACATCATTCAATTCTCTTATTTTTGAAACATTTTTCAGAACTCCTAAATCCCAACGCCACAGTATTTTCTGGCGACTCCGCTGGGGACTGGTTTCCAAGCCAAATAAGAAGGCTAGACTCAAAAGCATCATTGGTTTTTAATGAAATTTCTCATTTGCATTTTCGCATGCATGTGCATTGTTCATCAAACCCCTTACCTGGTCGACCTAAGGCCCTGAACGTTAATCCGTTTCGAGGATTGTTGGGAAAACGGACAATGCTTACTGAGTGTACGCTATCATATGTACAGTAAAAGAGTTCGAACGTACTATTTGACCATGTTCTGCACGTGAAGTATATACCCGACTCTATTCAGAATGTACCATTTTCAATTGAAAAAAATCGACCTTTTGCATATAGTGAACTTAGAATTCTCCAATTAGGTGCTACTAACCTTAGTAGGATTATTTGTTTTCTTTATTGTATGTTTTGATTGCATATTTTAGGGTTGTTTGTTTGGTTTAGGCTAGTCCTTTTTCTGGGACGACCTGGGTTTTTCGTTATCCTTTGCTTAGATTAGCTTTTCCTTCGGGTTTTTTACCCAGATTTTGCTTTTCACCATGTTCGATTTTTCACACTGTAGTTTTCTTACCGTCATCATGCCCGTGTTTCTTCTTAACCTCTAGGGTGATTTCTCTCTCTCCTAGGTTCTTCCCAGGTTGTTGGTTCACTCCCCCTTGACATAGGCTCGTTCATTTCAAAACCTTGTAATACCCGTGAGAGTTATTTTTCTACCGTTATGTTGCCCATTTTCCTTAAAATTTTTAGGTCGAACTAGTCCAGTCAACGTAGCGTTGTTTTCCTACCATCATGTTGTCTGTTTCCTCATTTTAGATAGGCTTTCCCTCTTGATTTTAGTTGATTCCCCTTCTTAACTGTGTTTCTAGTTTTTGGGTTATCCTATTGTGCCACCAGCACGGGCCCAACAAGGGCATTGTGTCAGTCTCCGTGTTTATCTGCTCATGATGCACTATTTTGGAAATTCGAGATATTTGTTATCTGTTGTCAAAGTGCTTTCCTGGGAAGAGTTTGATACCAGTTACTCTGCTTTTGGGATACAAGTGTTCTCTGTCAGTTTACTATTGGGCCTAGAAAAGTACAGTCAACACACGTTTAGGTGAGGTCAAGATCAGGCAGACTTTGTAGGGTATCCAAATAGCCAACCGCGTCAGCTAAAATGGCAAAAAACGAGGTGAATCTGGCAGCCCTAATGTGGGTGATCACTGATATACTGAGAGCAATAGAGCAACAGACCCAGGCTCAAGTACAATGTCAGGCACAGATCCGGGCGATTCAGGCCCGTATCCCTGTTGTGAACGGGCAACTAGATGACACGAATGAGAATGCAAAAGACTTTTGGGATGACAATTAGGTCCCCGATGGGCCGCAAGTTGTTCCACCACCACCACGGAACCCTCGTCAGGTGATAGTTGAGGAGAAAAATACTGCGCAGTCTGGAGAATTTGCACTGATTGAGAAGATCGACAGGATGGAAAAGGTCCTCAAAAAAGCCAAGGGAGTTGAGGAATATATGCTCGATGTAGGGGGCTCTGCCTGTTCCCAGATGCTAAATTGTCAAAAAAGTTCAAAATGCCGAACATGAAAAAAATTGACGGAACCGGAGATCCCAGAATTCATCTCCGATTGTATGTTGGCACCCTTTTGCCAATGAAAATTAATGACCAGTTGAAGGCTCAGCTCTTTCACTGATCTCTTTCTAGGGCAGCCCAGAAATGGTTTCTCTCCCTTGATATAGCTAAAACCAGAACTTGGAAAGACATAGCAACAGCTTTTATCAGTCAGTATAGTTATAATGTCCAACTAGATGTAACTACCCAAGAGCTCGAGATGACCCAACAGGAAAACAGAGAATCTTTCGTTGACTTCCTGACCCGATGGAGGGGTAAGGCTGCCAAAATGACAAGCAGGCCCACTGAGAAAGAGCATGTGAGAATTATGGTTAAGAATTTGCAGTCTCCGTTAAAGTGCTACCTCATCACACAACCGCTTTCGACCTTTGAGTAGTTGTTCGACACTGGGGTACAAATTGAGGACGCTATCCAATCTGGTGACGTCGAGAAAATAGAAGCCAATTAGAAACCACGCAGAAGGGCTTTTCCTGTAACCAACCAAAATCAATCCGCTACAACCAACCTTGTATCTTGCTCAAATGAGGTAAACTTGTTGAACCCATCTCCTTCAGCCCAGCAGTCTAATAACGCCCAACAATCAGTCAACAGCCAACAGCAACAAAGGCCATGGAGGGTGTTCACTCCCCTCAACATTTCTTTGTCCACTGCCCTGAATCGACTCGTCGAGAAGGGGCTCATCAAGCCATTGGACCCCATGCTTGTTCCTAATCCCTTACCACCAAGGTTTAATGCTTCCCAATACTGTGCCTTCCACCAAGGCCACGGGCACTTAATTGACAAGTTTTTGAGACTCCGACACGAGATCCAAAACCTCATTGACTACAAAGCGATCCCACCACCATCTGTCACCCCAAACCGAACGCCACTACCAATCCACTACCAGATCATGCCAGGCAGGATGGGGTAAATTACATTTCTCTGAGGGAATTAGAGGACCCGAGTCAGCACATTTGTTCAGCACACCTACCACGCCCTCATGTTTTAATAACCGAGGATCTGACAGTATGCTCGTTCATGATGATTAGAGGCAGTCGAGACAGGATGGAAGAATGGAATGATAACGCATGGGAATAGTATCGACTGCTAATCCAAGTCTACCAACAAGAGGGGGAGTGCAACAAAGAAGATAACTGGCCATTAGATTATCCGACTCGACCCTATGGATTCGGCCACGAGCTCGATGGAATCACCCTTCTCTAACTTTTTGAGAAGGAGGTACATGTCGTCGAAATATAGTCCTATTGGCTGGTAAAGGTTGTGCTAAAGTCAAACGGGGCCAAGTGGATCGACTTTTGGGCCGCTCGGAAACAGCAACTGGACATTATTGAAGAGGACATCTGGGAGGAAATTGATAATACATGGGCTATTGAAGATGATGAGAAAAGAACGAAAAGGGCAGCCGTTAGAGACTTAAATGATTTGTGGGCGTTTGAAAGCCCTCTGCACGTAAACGAAGTAAGACAGACTGATAATGTGATGCCAAGGTTATGGGATCCCAAAGACGACGTGGAACACCTAACTAGAAGTGGATGACATTTTAAGCCAGCTCAGCTAGAGAAGGGACAGCCAAGTAGAAAAGGGAAAGAGACAGAGCAAGAGGAGGATAATGATGTTGTATTGAGACAGTTGAAAAAGACTCAAGCCAACATCAGTATCTGGGGCTTATTAATGGCTTCGCATAAGCACAGGCAAGCTATTTTGAAGGTGTTAAACAAGGCCAGTGTCCCGATAGATGCAACCCCCGAGCAGCTCATTGGGCTTATTCTGTCGGCCGTCGAACCAAAAGTCATTTTCTTTTCTGATAAGGACTTACCCACTGAAGGAAAAAGTCACAACAAGCCGCTTCACATCGCCATCAAGTATTTAGAAAAATGGATCCCGGTAACCCTCATTGATAATGGGTCTGCCTTGAACGTCTGCCCATTGAGAACGGCCGTCTGTTTAGGGGTGAGGCCATACCAGTTCACTCCCTACAATCAAGGGGTGCGAGTCTATGACAACACAAGAAGGGATGTACTAGGACTAGAATCATTCGCCGTTTCAGGAGGACCTCTGGAGACGTTAGTTGAGTTTCACATGCTTAACGTGCTGGCATCCTTCAATCTGCTACTGGACAGGCCATGGCTGCATGACCCAAATGTCCAGGCGGTACCATCTACCCTTCACCAAAAACTAAAATTGATAAAGAACGGGACAGTTTTGACTATCCACGGAGAAGACAACATTCACCCCCCGAGAAGAGGAGAGGGCACAACTCCGTTGAAAGTTTAGCATAGTGAAGATGATGTGTTGCTCGGTGGTTTTTGATTTGATGAAGAACAAGCTGTTTAGATGTGATGAATGAAGAAGAAAAGTATGTCAACCCACAAGTGGTAACAATGATGAGAAAAATGTCCTTTTTCCTGGGTATGGGATTGGGACGTAAACTGTAGGGAATCCCAAAACTCATTCAGGTATTACCAACTTCGCACTATTTTGATCTTGGGTATGAGCCAACAGAAAAAGATTTGGAATGGCTTAGAAGGGGGCAAAAAGGCCAATTATTCAGGGAGGCTCAATGGGTACTTCGTCAAGGAAGGAAAAAATTTCTCATTTTGTGGCTTTCCAGAGCCGTGGGTCGACGAGGAAACAAATCAAAAGCTGCCAGGGTTGGCGATCTTCTTCAGCCATCAATTGCCTGACACGAAAGAGGAAGAAATAGTAGAAGAAGAGAGGGAAGAAAAGAAGGAAGATTGGGCCGACAAACTCGACGATACCGACCTAGGATTACTGTTCAATGAGAAGATGGTTCAGCTACGTATAACTGAATCAGACTGCTTCACGATGCGCTTCAGCGCACCGGCAGATTGCACCAAGCTCATCGTCGACGCGGCCGCAAAAGAGGTGAAGAATTGGACCATCGAGTCTGGTGATGTACACATTGTCTATCTTGAGTCCGGGATTGAGTCGGAGTTTGTAGTCCAGGGCACATCTGTTGGTGCTCCTCTCCATGCTTTTACCATCGAGTTTGTAATCCCCTCTATTTTTAATGAAATGAATAAGACTTTCGGTTACTCAGCTTTGTTTGATTTATTTCATACGCTTTCTGATGCTTTTTAATTCAACAGGGATATCGCCGAAGAAATAAAACTTTTAATAAAAAGAGAAGGAGAAATGCGTGCCCAACTAATAATTGAAAAAACTTTGTCAATAAACCTGGGTAATGAAACCAACCCGCAAAATATTCAAATCGGTTCTTCTTTATCTTCAGTTGAACAAGAACAACTAATAAATTTTTTAAAAGAATTCAAACATGTATTTGCTTGGTCTTGCGAGGATATGCCCGGAATTGATCCTGACATTATCCAACACCATATTCCCTTATACCCTGATGCTAAACCGGTCGAACAGAAATTATGACGGATCTGACAAGAATAGACTCTAAAGATCAAAGAAGAGGTTGCCAAACATATCAACGCTGGATTCCTAATGGTAACCGAGTATCCGAAATGGGTAGCCAATATAGTGCCAGTTCTGAAGAAGGACGGTCGTATCCGAGTCTGCGTGAATTTTTGGGATCTCAACAACGCTAGCCCGAAAGATAATTTTTCACTACGGCACATCAACGTCTTAGTAGACAGTACAGTGGGACATGCTTTTCTGTCATTCATGGATGGTTTCTCCAGATACAATCAGATTTTAATAGATCCTGAGGACAGAGAAAAGACGACATTCACGACACTCTGGGGGACCTACTGTTATTGTGTGATGCCATTCGGTCTAAAGAATGCAGGGGTAACCTATTAAAGGGCTGCCACTACTCTACAGCATGACATGATACATAAGGAGGTCGAGATATACGTAGATGATATGATAGTCAAATCCAAGGATCGGGATGGCCACATCACAGCACTGCAAAAGTTCTTTGAAAGGATTTGGAAGTATAAAATGTGACTCAACCCACAGAAATGTGCCTTTGGACTCACTACCGAAAAAATGCCTGAATTCATGATCACTCAACGGGGCATCGAAGTCGATCCTTCGAAGATTAAAGCAATTTTAAAAATGCCTCCTCCGAGGACCGAGCGAGAAGTCAGAGATTTTCTAAGTAAGATATAGTTTATCAGCCGATTCATCGCAAAACTAACAACTACCTACGAGCTGCTCTTCCGTCTGCTAAAGAAAGGAGTCAAATTCGAATGGGATCAGAAATGTTAAGACGCCTTTGATGTTGTACGATAATACCTACAAAATCCACCTATTTTAGCTCCTCCCAAACCTGATAGGCCACTGATCCTTTACTAGTCAGTGACTGACTTGGCTATGGGATGTATGCTGGCACAAGAAGGAGAAACTAGAATAGAAAAGGTCGTCTACTACTTAAGCAAAAAAATGACTGGGTTAGAAATACGGTATACACCATTAGAGAAGACCTGTGGGCTTTGGTTTGGGCTTCTCGAAAACTGAGGCATTACATGTTGTCTTTCACAGTGAACATCATCTCTTGGATAAACCCATTGAAGTATCTATTCGAAAAGACAGCACTGACAAGAAGGCTAGCCCGATGGTTGCTGTTATTATCTAGGTTTGATCTCTAACATGTTATCCGAAAGTTAGTCAAAGGCAGCGTAGTGGTAGAGTTTTTGGCTGATCAACCAGTTGAATGAGATGAAGATACAGAGTTTCAGTTTCCTGATGAACAACTTATGAAGGTCAGGGATGACAAGTGGACTCTATATTTTGATGGCGCATCCAATCAATATGGCTATGGAATAGGAGTCCTTCTTGTCACTCTCGATGAATCGCACGTTCTACTGTCTCTAAAGCTCAATTTTGAAGTCACCAACAATCAAGTTGAGTATGAAGCATGTTTAGGTGGATTGGAGGCAGCCTTAGAACTAGGGGCAAGGAAGCTGGAAGTCATCGGAGACTCAGCACTAGTAGTTTCATACGCAAGAGGAGAATGGAAGGTTAGAGACTTAACCTTAATTCTCTTTCATCAAGAACTGGAAAAGTTAATACGGTGCTTTAAATCGGTGATTTTTACTCATGTACTAAGACTGCAGAACAAGTTCGCCGATGCACTAGCCACCCTAGCATCCATGATTGACATACCATCTGGAGTAAGAATGAGGCCTTTGATAATTGAGCAGAAAAGAAAGCCAGTATATGAGATGACAGCCACAATCGAGGAAAGCACTGACGACCTTCCATGGTACTTTGACATTTAAAAACTTCGTGGAGAAAGGAGAATACCCTAAGTTTGCCAGCAAAAAGGTTAAAAGGGCAATACAAAGATTATATGTACAATTTGTCATTTGCGGTGAAAGATTATATAAATGAGGACATTCAGGGGTCAATAAGCTGTGTGTAAACACGGAAGAAGGCCAAGAACTGATCAAAGAAATACATACAGGAGTCTGTGGGCCACACATGAGTGGTAACATGTTAGTCAAGAAGATCCTACGACAAGGATACTTTTGGAAGACAATGGAGACGAATTGTATCTAATTTGTGCGGAGATGTCATAAGTTTCAGATTCACGCAAACCTTATGCATGTTCCCCCGTCTCAGCTATATAACCTAGCGTCACCATGGCCGTTCTCGATATGGGGCATCGACGTGATTGGTATAGTAGCACCGAAGGCATCCAATGGACATGAGTTTATCTTAGTGGCCATTGACTATTTCACCAAGTGGGTAGAAGTAGCTTCCTACTCGATATTGAAAGCCTCCCACGTTGCTAAGTTTATCAAGAAAAATATCATTTGCCGGTACTGTGGCGTTGGAATTTGGGGGTTAAAAAAATGAGAGAATTCAAAAATGTTTCAGAAAATACTTTAACACCTTGAAAACTAACTTTTGAAAATCTCTTTTTATTGAAAATAGAGTCGTCACTTAGTTTTTGAGAAAAACTAAGAAAAACAAAAATAGCTAACTGGTCTTAAAAGCGTTTAACTAGATAAAGAGGGTTCGGGAGTTAAGGTACGAATCAAAAAAAGTGTTAGGCACCCCGTTCGCCCAACCGTAAGGTTGACCTTTACTAATCATCATTAGTTCTTTAATATAATTTTTCAAATGCATACAAATAAAGAAAATGGGGGTGAAGAGAGAACATTCAAAATCAAGCATAAAAAATACATAAGATATGTACATAACACTCCAAAATAAATAAATGTCAAAAGAAAATTCTGAAATCATAAGGCATGCAATTTATAGTTAAAGGATACGTGGAACAATCCCACATACAATATTGTTTAAGCAATCTAAATTAACATGATTTGGTTAAAGAAATAAGATGCTAAAATTTCTAAAATTATTTAAATATGGATTGTAAATAAAAATAGGCTAAAGGCATGGTTTTAATAGAAAATGACCAAAATAAATACCAAAACAAACTAGGTAAAAAGATAAATTAGGTAGAAAATGAGAGATGCATACAAAAGAAATTATTAAAAGAAAATTAAAAGATATTTTTATGATTTTATGCTTTTTGTAGTTAATAAAAGAAAAAGAAAGAGAAATACTATAGAAAAAAAATTAAATTAACAAATGAAGGTTTTTAAAAATAAAAGAAAAAATTGATTATTAACATTTTATATTTATAAAAAGAGAATTAAAGAAAAAGAAGAGAAAATAAAAGAAAAAAGTGGCATAAAAAGGATAATTGAGTTTCAACTATTATGAGAAAAAAAAATTATCATACTATTTAAAAGTGAAAATTAACTTAAAAGCCATTTGTGATATTTTAGGTTTAATAAAAGAAAATAAGGATAAGATAAGTACTAGAAAAAGAAAATAGAACATTTTATGAAAATAAAACTAATAATAAAAAGAAAATAAAATACTAGAAAGAAAAATTACACTATTGTTAAAAGAAAAAAAAATAGAAAATAAAAAGTTAACAAAAGAAAATTAAATTAATACTAGTGAAGGAACTTTAAATTAACACTAATAAAAAAAGAAAATGAAATGAAATATTAGCATTTAAAGAAAAAGAGATGGAACGTTATATAAAAAAAAAAGTAAAGCTGATAAAAAGAAAATGGTATATTAAAAAAAATACTAAAAAAATGAATTACATTAAAAAGAGAAAATATAAAGCGACTACTATAATATTAAACTAATACTTAAAAAGAAAATAAAGAAAATGAAAATGAAAATGAAATTTACTAATTAGAAATGAAACATTAAGCTAAAAGAAAATAAATAAAATATTAACAATAAACTACATTACAAGAAAATGGAATAAAATGCTATGAAAATAAGAATCTAAATTAAACAAAAAAATTTAAATGCTAGAACACTAAATAAAGGAAATAAAGTGCTAGAACGTTAAATGAAAAAAAATTAGACTTTTAAATTAAATGAGTATAATATTTACTATTATAACCATTTATTATGTAAATGCTTAAATTATGACAATTAACAATATTGATAAATTGTAATTTTTAAAATAAATATTAACACTATTTAATGATTTAACAATTAGTAATAAGCTTAATAATGAAGGTAAGTAAATGAAACGAGTAGGCTAAGTAAACTAAAACTAGAATTTAAAACAATGTAAGAATATAACAACTACATAAGTGATACGAGAACGTAATTAAAATGAATTGACCAAATTAAACCCGACCACTCCAAAGGGGTAGAAAGTGGAGCTAGAAGGGCCAGGGAATCCTCAAGCCAGTAGAATGAGCTCCAACTGTCCAATTCTCGGGTAGTGATCAAAGCAATGTAGGCTTCAATGTAGGTATTAGAGATTCGGGACTCGGTATATCGGTAGGGTTTCGGCGTCGGGGCTCGGAAACGCTCGGTATATCGGCAAAGTCTCTCTCACTCAAAATTCGTACTAAAAACGTACGCTGGGGTACGGTATTTATAGAATTCTTCGACTAATGAGATGTTGCCACGTTTTAAGACATGTCAGGCCATTTAGAGTTGGTGGCCGCCATAATGCAAGTTGGCGGCCGCTCTGTCGGAAAAGGTTCCACAAGGTTCTACTGGCGGCTGCCATAATGTGAGTTGGCGGTCGCCATGTTGGAGTTGGTGGCCGCCACTTTTGGCTAGGGTTTCCAAGAGATTCTATTGACAGCCGCCGCAATGAACATGGCGGTCGCCACTTCTAGCATTGACTTGGGAAACAAGTTATTGATGGTTCGGTACAATTTCATTGGTTTTAAAGGTTTTTGATGACTGGGTTCAAATACTGAGCTTGGATCACCTCCCGAGAATCGTACTGGGGCACTATTCCAACTGTTTTCATCATCGGATTCACCTAAAATTAGGCGGGGTCAAATTAAGGTGTCTACAGTTGCTTCTCTTTGATATAACTTACATAGCAACACGTGATGCAAGTTATATCGAAGATCCAGAGACAACATCCATTTGAGCGAGCCGTTAATCTTAGGCCATACAAGCACACATATGATGTTGGTCATACTCGAATTTTTATCAAGTTGCCTACGTACCCTCTTTGCTGGGGATCAGACCAGAACGTAGTTCATGGGGCAAAGTGCAAGGATGATGTAATAATAAGAGATCTGATGTACAACACGTAGAATGCAAGAAAGATATCGATCAATTTTAGGTTGTGAAAGGACCGATAAGTCAGTTTAAGGTCGTGAGGAGGACCAACGAGACAATTTAGAGTCATGAGGAGAACCGACAAGTTAGTTTAGGGTCATGAGGAGGACCGACGAGTCAGTTTAAGGTCATAAGAAGAACCGAGGAGTCAGTTTAGGGTCATGAGGAGAACCGAGTCAGTTTAGGATCGTAAGGAGGACCGACGAGTCAGTTTAGGATCATAAGGAGAACCGAGTCAGTTTAGGGTCATAAGGAGAACCGACGAGTCAATTTAGGGTCATGAGGAGGACCGAGTCAGTTTAAGGTCATGAGGAGGACCGACGAGGTAAACATCAAATTAATAAATCAAGTCAGGATCTAAGAATGCGGGACTTAGAATTAGGTTTATCGGGAGCGAGATTGAAATGATCGGGAGCCAAGCTACCGCTGAGAATTTTAATTTATTGGGAAGAAAGACTGTGAATTAAGAGGTGTAAGATAAAAGAAATTAAAATCCTTGTTACAGCTTAAATTTATCGGGAAGGAGTAACTGTAAAAGATGGGGAAGAAGGAATTTAAAGAAATTATCCTTTGAAAAATATGGTTTGAAACTTTTTTTTTTTAATAAAATATTTTTAAAAATGCATATAAAATATGCATAAAAAAATTATTTATGCATTTCAAAATCATTTTTGCTAGTAAAATAAAGAGAAAATAATCTGTACTAATAAATAGACACATAAATAGGAAATAAAACACATGCAAATAATAAAATAAACAAAAATATACATTAAAAGCCCCAAACTGCCCCTAAAACCCCTAAAACAACTACAGCAGCTGAAATGACCGTTAACAGGTGCCATTTTCCCTTCTAACATGGCGGTCGCGGGCTCCAAACCCTTTGAACTTGGCGGCCGCTGTGTTAGAATCCTTCCAGCATGGCGTACGCCATGTGACTTTTCACTAACCTGACGGACGCCAAAATCAAAGGTGGCGGCCGCCACTTCCAAACGAGCATAAGCCCTGCCAAGGCGCGCTGAGGGTCTCATTTCTCACATCCCACTCTCTCTCTAACCCCCCAAATGCTCTCAAACCCTATCTCGCTCTTTCTTGCTCTTCTCTCGCTCTTTCTTGCTTTCCAACTCTTTCTTGCTTTCTCCTCACTCCTTCTACACGATGTTTACTCTTCTCTTTGTGATTCCGTTCTTTTT
>JAOTRH010156953.1:0-13012 GCA_034768845.1 Heliamphora exappendiculata | reverse complement strand
ACAATGTTTTGATTACTGTTTTTCCTTAACTATGATGGTTTACTTGCATTATTTGCAAATTCATGGGTTTAAGGATGAAAATAGGATTTTATGATAATTAAACCATTTGGGAGGCTTGTGATGGCCTGATGGGAAAACTTGTGAATTTTTGAATGGAAAACCATTTTGGGTTTGTGGTTGAGTTCGCTCCCACCATGTGATTGCATATTACCTGCTTTACAACTTCATAGTCTGTTTCTATTGGGTTTTGGCTCACTAGTGGAACTTTTTGTAAAACTGTTTTCAGGTGATGATGTGGAAGATGTGTAGCTCTGGTGATGCTTGTGGCGGCGGAAGACTTTTACAGTTTTTCTTTTGGTATGCCTATTCCTGAAGGCAGTTTTGTATGCCATAAGGTGATATAGTTATGCATGTTATACATGATGTTTACTGTTCATGAGAAGTGTATTTTGGGTTTTTCTTTGATTTCAACAGGTGGATTTGAATGTTTAAAAATCTATTTTTGGTAAAGCTGGTGTTTGGTGGTTTTTCACGTGACCCTGAATTTTGGGATGTGACAGCATCATATTCTCTATGCCTCCTTGGATTTGAAAAAAGAAAAAAAAGCACTAAAATTGACCAAGTGTCAAGGTAAGACCCCATCCCTTTTTAATAACATTTCTACTATTTTTCATTTTGAAGAATTCTTTAAGTGTAAATGGAACCCCATCGACCCTGAGGGTATGACCAAAGCTAGGGAAGAATGAATAGCTGAAAAAGAAACTTACCAAAAAAACAAAGCTAGCCTTGCCTTTTTGAAAGCTTGGAAAACTCCAAGGGAGAATGTTTCACCCTTTGAAACCTTCCTAAAACCATTTGGCAAATCGATCCCTCTAGATCCGCCCGTAGATGCAATTTTTACTGATCTATTTAGAACACCAGGGGTACATGATCGGCTACCTCAAGCTAAACAAGTAACCATTACAAAAGTAAATCCACCTCTTTCGAAAATCGAAGATGCCATACGCCAAGGGATAATCCGTTTCATCCCCGTGGAAGGAGCATGCTAGCCTTTTGCATGCTTCTTTTACTTTGTTTATCCTTCCTTCCATACCGATCTTCTTTTTTTCAAGTGTAGCTCAACCAAAAATATCTTCCCTTTTTGAAGTCTCTGAGGGCGATATAGACCCTGATGATCATATCCCCATTAAGGTAGTTTTCTCCATTTTCCCTCTCACTTCATTTTCATCTTATTCACCACAATTTCTTTTACTTTCTAGGACCTGTCTCCTCCTTTCCGCAAGCACACCAGACGTGATTATCGAGCATAAGCCTCTAAAAGGTAAAACATTATTTAACAATATACCACTCACATTTTTCATTTTTCCTTACTTCCTACTTTCTTTCCACAGAAAGAAGTTTCTTCCATATTTGTGCCCATCCTAGCCATTTCAATTTCTACTATGCCTTCTCCACCCGGACTCTTCCACGAAGATTCTGAGAAATGGGAAAAAAAATCTGAAGCTGATACTCCAGTCAGTGCGCCCACTCCTAAGAAGCATGTCAAAGTTACTGCCAATCGAAGTCTCTCTTTCTATGAGGAACCTTAGTCTAATTCAAATGGATCCTCTGAACCAGAAGCATCCTCTCCTCCTCCTTAAAAAATGGATCATTCAAATTCTCCTCATTCTGTGAACAAGGTATTGAAATGAAATCTTCTGCCTTTTAGTTCCTTCTAGTCCAAATACTTACTGTCTTCTTTAGCTTATGTAGGAAATTTCTACTGCTGGAGAGATTGACCCTATTGTTAAAGAACAGTTTGGCTCTGTAGGGATGGATTTTCTATTCTCAGTTGACGTAGAATCCTTCTTTTCCCAACTTGCTGCTAAACTTACTCCCCATGCTTCAGAAAGTTCTTTTGGTGTGGCCTCTCAAGCCTCGAGAATTCCCTTTGCTGATGAGATCGAGAAAGCGAAGTCTAATTTGAAGGCAATGCAGAACCTTTCTCTCCCAGTTATCCTTCATCCTGGGCGTCTTAACCTTTTTAGGAACACAATAAGTGTATTATTTTCTTCCACTCCTACTCCTGATGCAGACCTTTTTGGCCCTCTATGTTTTTTCAACCAGGATCTCCCCTTCTTAGATAAAGCCTATAATTCTGCTTTGAAGAAGAAGAATGAATATGAAACCAAGGTTTCTAGTTCCGAGAACTTGAAGTAAGAACTTGTTTCATCATTTTACCACTTCTAATAGCTAAAGGATGAAGGAGACTAGAAGATCTTGAGAAGGAAAGAAATTCTAGACCTCCTCAGCTTTCTCCAAAAAGAACTAACAACAATTGAGGAGGACCTCCCGGTGTTAAAAGCTCAAGCTGCCACATTATTCTCTTCTTCCCAGGAGTTGATGGCGAAACAATCTGTAGTGGAGGCTGACCTTATTTCGTCTACCAGTGACGTAGCGACGGCCAAGCTTGAGATTGAAAACATCAAACAGAATTGGAGCTACCTTCAACTCTGTCTTAAGGATCTTCTCCCGTGACTTCTATTAAATTCCTACTTTTGACATGCTTTCAATTTTGATGATTTAAAGTTTTCCAGATTGATGGATGATACTTTTTTAAATACTTGCCATTAATAGGATGTTTTTGAATTTCTCCATCTAGATCTTCAAGTATGTATGACCCTTTTGCTTGAACTTTGAATACTTTGAATGATCCTTTCCAAGATGGGGACCATTTACCGTATTTTGGATCCTTTTACCCAAAGGGCAATATGGCCTTCCATACTAATTCCTTATCTATGAAGATTTTGTGTCTAACTTTCTTATTATATATTTTGGTCACTTGGTTCTTCTGCATAACCAATCTATCTAAGGCAGCTATCCTTACTTCATCTAAATCTTTTAACTCCATGTGCATTGCTTGTGAATATTCTAAAAGCATTAAATTATTCTGCATTGCTACTATAAGAGATTTAACTGTAACCTCCATGGGTAAAACTGCCTCATGTCCATAAGTAAGGGCAAAAGGAGTTTCCCCAGTGGCTGTTCTCTTAGAGTTCTTATATGCCCATAGTGTCTCAGATAATGTCTAATGCTATATACTTGGTTTGTCCTTCAACATCCTCTCAATTATGTTTTTCAAGAGTTTATTAGTTGATTCAGCCTGACCATTACTTTGCACATAATAAGGGGATGAATGGATAAGTGTAATACCATATTCCTCAGTAAAGGATTGAACTTGTCCTCCAAAAGAATACCGTCCTTAGATCTACCACAATATGTTGGGGTAGGCCAAATCTGTAAATGATGTTCTCCTTTATCATCTTTATCACATCATTTTGCTCTATTACTTTCATGGGAATAGCCTCTTCCCACCTTGTAAAATAATCCACAACTACTATTATATAACAATTTCCCCTAGAAGAAGGAGGAAAGATCTTCCCTGTTAGGTCCATTGCCCATCCTCTGAAAGGCCAAGGTCTGATTACTGCATTTAGGGATTGCGCTGGTATATACTAGACAGGTCCATGTGCTTGGCAAGCTTAACAATCCTTTGCATATCTAATGTAATATGTGAGACTCTAACCTATTTCATTTTTGAAATAATTTAAGTGTTGACCGATTGGAGTTAACTCTTGACCTCGGTGTGTTGGGTTTTTGTTTCTTCATAGTAGAACAACATGTGCATATTTATTTGGCGCTTGTTTGGGTTTGAAAAAGGCATGTTTGGTTTGGTTTGAGGTTAAAAAACCAATTCTGTAGCAAAAAATGGTTTTTTCGTCGACCAGTCGACTGGACTGGGTGAGTCAGTCGACTGGGTTGACAGTGTGTGCATCCAATCGACTGGACTGGGTGAGCCAATCGACTGGGTTAGGTTGGTGGAGCTTTTTGACTTTTCAGTTGCCTTCGTCAGTCGATTGAAAGAGCAGGTTCAGTCAACTGAACCCCTAAATTTGGGCGTGGTCAATAAATATCAGACGTTTAGGAAATATTATTAGATATGGTTTTCTTCAAGCTAAAGTTTCACATAAAACCTCTGTCTTCTCTCTAGATTTTGATGGGCTCGGGGCTCAATTTTCAACGATCAGATAGTGGATCCTTGGTATCTGTGGCGGGGCCTTTGCATCTATCTGGACAGAATCTCGTTTTGTCGTTAAAGGGTGT
The DNA here is from genome assembly GCA_034768845.1 of Heliamphora exappendiculata. NCBI lineage: Eukaryota > Viridiplantae > Streptophyta > Magnoliopsida > Ericales > Sarraceniaceae > Heliamphora > Heliamphora exappendiculata. Next base: position 8,869 of record JAOTRH010156953.1, on the reverse strand, counting down.
TACGTGTGATTATATCCTTTTTTATCGGTTGAAAAGGCTATACATGCTGTATTTTTATATTTAAACCATGTTTGTTAGAATAAAAAGCATGTTTTGCACTTTTCTTGGTTTATTTTATGTTGAGGACGTGTGGATGTCTGTGGTTTTCAAAAAAAGAGATTTGAAAACGAAGGGATTTATGTAAAGTCTTAAAATCGTGTTTTGGAGGCTTGGAGCTAACCCTTGTGGTTGAGCTTGGATTTCAAATGTTTGGTAGAGATGTAGGTTTATCTCGATGGTTATGTGAATGATACGATGATGTTTATATACCTTTTTGGTGTGTAAACCTATTAAAACCTATTATATTAATGTATTTATAATTAACTTAGTCTTCCCATAATTTTTCATAATTTTGATAGCAATTAATTAAATAAGTGTAGGCTTTTAAGTTAAATTAAGTTAGTTTGACTAGAATTGACTTTTTAACTTATTTACTGTGTAGAGACCTTAAATAATTATTTGTATGCTTTTGTTGACCTATATTATTATATTATTATATATATTACTTGTATAAAAAGTATTAGGTCAAAATAATGCTTAATTAATACATCTTTTCTCATTTTTAAGCTTAAAAGGCAAAAAATAATTTTTTGGGCACACATCGCTAGGTGGCCGGCCATGCAAGGGAAATTTTGTCATTTATGTTGTTATTTTGTCTTTTATTGATTAATTGTATATAAATATCTGATTTTAGACATCTATGTGTCAAATTTTAGATTTTTCAGACTTTTTGCTATAGTAGGAATAAAATGGTCATTTTACCCTAATTATGAAAAAATTTAATTTTTAATTTCTAATTTTATATTTTATGTTATTTACTTAATTAAAGCTGTTTTGAAACTTTTCTGAGTATTAGGGCTTTGCCTTGAGTATCTGGTCTTTTTAAGATTTTCGGGTCAAATTAGGGTTTTGGGTTAATTAGGATTTTCTTCTATTCATGTAGCGACCTAAGTTCTCATCGTCTATCTGTCGCTAATACTAAGGTTTGAGCCGGGTTGTTACAATATTCGAGTAGAACTATCTAGCGAGTTCTACCATGACCTCCCCCTCGACTTGGAGGTATTTGGTCCCACCAAAGGTCTCGAACATTTGAGGGATCTCAAGATTAGAAAAGTCTAAAAGAACTACTTTTTTCTCAATCCTAAGAGGTCGAGAGGAGAAAAGAATAATGTACCTCTCTTTCCCTTTCAAGGAGCGAAGCCTTGTGCGATTATAGGGTGCTGAAGTGCATGCAACAACCTTTTTAGTTTTGGGAGGCATGGTCCTGCATGAAGACCAAAAAGAGAAATGGTATATCAGTTCAAATTGGATAGATAAAAATAACTCCAACCCACAAATAAGAACACGATACAAGGATAAACCAATGGAGGCTCAAGAAGTGAATATGCTTAAATGCAGAAGAACAAAACACATAAAACTGACCTAACAAAGGAGACAAAATTCAAGAATAAACATAAGCCTGAACCTGGGAATCCTAAAATGCAATTTGGAAAGTAATTGCAGAATAATAGGCGAATAAGAAAACAATCAAGTCCACCAGTTGCCATCACTCAACCAAGTCAAAAACAAGAATATGTTCACTAAGCTCACGGCATAGAACTAGATGATGAAGCACAATGTGGCACTGAGAACACACACTTAACAGTCAAAATACACAAATCACCATTCAAATCACACAAATGAATCTTCGAATTTCACAAATGAGTAGACAAAGTGCATAATATGAGTTACGCTAACATGTTCAAGAAGAAACTAATGTAACACCCATGACATAGGAGCAGATGGAAAATATTCGAACCAAGTAGGTCATGATGAGCTATAGGCAGAACAAGAGGGAGAACCACAACACTACACTCGTGGTTCGATGATGAAACCCTAAGAACAATGGCGAAGGTAAGACGTAAGGGGCAAACTGAACACACACCCTAGGTTTGGTGAAAAAAATCGTAGATTCAATTAAAAACCAGAGGGAACTGTCTTGTGGGCTGTTGTCTTCTGTGAGTTATTTTACCATTGTTCGACGTAAATATCAGGATCCTGAGTGATTCGTGGCATGGTTGATTTCTGGAAGGAATCCCCATGGATTCTATACCTCGTTGTGATTTTTAGGATTATGCCATGTGAGCTTATACCTCTGCGATCGAGTGATTGTAGGATTGATTCCTCATAATTTCCCAGTAAAGAGTTATTTGTTTTGTTTCATGAGCGTAAGTGTTTGGATCATGTCCTTTAAGATATTGGATTGATAAGCCTGGAGTGTTTATCCATCATTAACGAGAGTGTCAGCTTTGAGGCTTAGAACTTTTGTGTGCGGAGGTTAGATGAAGATTGATTGGTAGATGCATATAATAAGTATTCTAGTTTGTACGAGAATATTGATATCCTTGGTTCTTGTCAGTAGCCAATGTGATTTGTGCTGAACCTTTGCGATTGTGTTGATTCGCCTAGTATGGCTTTGGTAGCCCATCATGAGTTTTAGTTTGTATTTTGTTGATGTGGGAGTTGCTCGGTTTATTCAAAATTGACGATAAGGTGCCCATTTGAGGTGAGGAGAAGCTGAGAAAGGTTGTGATCCCATTAGCTTCGGCGGTGTAGTGCGACAACGTGGTATCGATATGTCGAAGAAGTGTACGAATATGAACACTAAAAGAGTGAGGGAATGGTATACGAATTGAGTGGTGTGGTCCTTTCGTGGTAAGCTTTGGGTGGACAAAATGTCTGGAGGAGTTACGTATAAGATGAGACTGTTTAAAACCATAGGAGGGTCTTGATTGGTTGTATGATGGGAAAGGTATGAATAGATGGAGTGGCGTTGGTGAGTGATCAGAGAATCACGTATTTGTGCTATCGGATGAAGGATTTCTATGCGTGTGGTGTGGATACGAAAACAAAATATGAGCATACGTGCGAGTATTAATGAACAATGTAATTAGTAGCTGTTAGGGATTTAACAACAGATTAAGTATGAGACGTTATGAATTTGAAGGATTGATATACGTATTATGAGTATGGATAAATGTTGAATGGAATTCATTGTAATCGGTTAGGGATGAAAAGTTGACTGAGAGTCAGTGGTTTGGTGGTGAAATATGATCTTACGGATGTGCATGATGATATGGTGTAGGACGTGGTTAGATTTGTGTAGAAAGGAGTGTGCAAGTGAGAGATTGTGTCTGTATTGTGCCAATAGCCCAAGTGACTCAGAAAGAGTTCATGTGACCGTATGGATCCGAATGGTAATGATGCTAGGATGATGATCTCAATTGTTTGGGACCTTGAACGCGGTGACAATATGACACCTAGTGTTTTCGTGATAGAAAAGTTGTGGTTTGTGAGTAAGGAGGCGGTTGAGAATTAACAAGGGTGGAGGTTTACATTGGATATTTTACACGTGTTCCTTAAAAGTTTTCAGTGATCTATGTGAATTCCTTTTTCTGAAACTGGGTGTTCGTTGTTTTTGCTCGGGTACGAACACCTCATCAGCATAAGTGAAAGTGTTCCTAACACTCGTAAAAGACGGTGTGACATCGAGTTCGGTAATCATTAGTGGACCGCGAAGGCTTAATTAAATATAAGTATGTGTAATGTAGAAGTCTGGTGATGTGTGTTGGTTCTTATGAGAGTAATCCTCTGTGTGTATTTTGGTATGAAGATGAGCTAGTTTGCAGCAATTCGTACAAGGTTGCAATCGTTACAAACAGATGTGAAATGTATTGAAACCAGTACGGATTGTGGATTAGTCTTGGTAATACGCATAATCGTTTGGGTTGGTCACATCCGGGATGGGTGGCATTTTAGTGCCTCAGTAGTATGAATTGGATCTCGGTTCGACAACATTCGGATAACCCTTGTGTTAACAAGACGGTGCATGTGAGAACAAGTGGCATGGGTGCTGGTTGATTATCAACGACAAGTCAGTTGACTCAAGTCCTAGTGTTGAATTTTGGGGATGAAATTTCCTAAGTGGGGGAGATTGTAGCGACTCGGACCCGTGTTATTTTTGAAGCATTAATGAAAACAAATGTGTTATGCCTGGTGGAGATATTTGGAAGTGCAAATTGTGCGTGGGAATTAAGTCTTGGGTTTCTGTGTGCTCGACGATGATGGTTGAAGGTGAATTTGTATAGAAGAACATCGTTGTGAGGCGTTCGGTTTGCACTTGGACTCAGTTTTGGCAGCTTCTATTCAGTGAATTGGAGCTTGATGAAAATAAGGGTTTAATCTTGAATCTATGAAGGATTTAACATGCTTTTATCTTGAAAATGTCATTTATGGGGGTTAGATTGCAAAAATGAGAAACTAGGGTTTGAAATTTGAGCTAATGTTGTGAAAATTGGGGGTTTTGGGTTTGAAGAACCGATATGGTGAAATTGATGAAATTGTTGGTTAAATTGATGGTTGTCATAACCTATTGTAAGCTTGATTTTATAAATCTACGTGGCACATGTTGATGTCAAGCATAAATTGTGGATTTTAATGGATAATGCCGATGAATTTGTGAATTTGAAACCATATGATGGTTAATTTGGGTATGAACTCTAAAACAATGAAATTTTGAATAATTGAAACATGTAATGATGTGGGTTTTGCGAGAGGAACCTTTAGGGTTGGACTCGCGTGTGTATGTGATATGGGTTTGGCGGGAGAAACCTTTAGGGTTGGACTCACACATGTGTGTAGTTTCATGATATGATAAAAAGGGCCGGTTTGTGGATCTAAGGGATCATTTAAGGTTGGGCATGAGTTGCTCCTCGGTGAAAGATCGAAAAACTGCGCAGATTGGGTTTTCTGCCCGCCGGCTAGTGAACCGGGAAAGGACGAGTCGTGTCGAGGTATAGCATGTTTCGTTACTTCATAGGGCCTGTGTGGCCGGGTTGAGTGTAACGTTACGTGGGTCTGTAGGCTCGTCCGACGCCAGTGCCTATGTTTTGAACCAAGAATTGGTAAAATGTGAAAAATGCCGACAAGGGTGTGTTGGCGTGCCTTAGTAAATGTGTTGGCATGTGTTGCTGTGTGCGTTGTAAATGATTGGGTCGGTAAAACCTTAATTGGGAAAGGAAACGAAACGGTAAAATGTGTTGGGTTAAAGGGAAATGATAAGGAAATTGGGTTAGAGGAGCCTTGATTGAAGGGATGGAAAAGATTGTGAGATGGAAAACATGTTGGGTTGATGAATAGTGGTAAAGCACATTTGGTTAATTAAGAATGGTAAAATGAAATGATTTCATGGAAATCAAGGAGTATTGAACAATAGCCCTTTTTATATAAAACTCAATTATGCAATGAATATTTACTTAGGAACAAACGATATGATTTGATCAAATCTACGCGTGCATCTTGCATAACCACCCTCATATTTCATGCATGTATTCGGGGTTAGTCTTGTTCCTACGAGTTTCGGCTCATGTTGTTTAACACATTTCGGGTGAAAGCAGGATGAAGATTAAGGACTGGGACAGCGGTCATTGGATCTTTGACGTAATGTAGAGAGTTACATTACTTTGGTTAGTCAATTTTTTTTGAGAAATGGAAGTGTGAAGATGTAAAATTATGTTTTTGAATATTCAGAGTATTGTAATTAAGGGTTGAAATCCATTGTTGTAAGGCCTTAGGGCTATTTTTTTTACTCTTGTTGTGCATGCATGTGAGGACTTTTGTCGTATAATGGTTGAACGCTTTAACTCCTGCTTATGATGATTTTGTTAATAAAGTTTGAGTTTCAATTTGTCATAGAATGGATGGATGTTTAAGCTTTTATCGGTATATTAAAACCTGGTTTTAAGAGTTTGAATTTATGTCCCAAGAGGAAGAAGAAATGGTCGTTGTTCTCAGCTTTAGAAAAATTTTCATAGTTTTGAGGAAGGAGGTCTTAGGTGCCTGACCGCTCGCGCAGTCAGGAGTCCACTCGAGCGGGTCTCACTGGATGTGTTGTGCCAAAAGATGTTTAATATAAGTTTTGCTTAAAGGAGTTTTGGATATAAATGGGTTATTTAAAGGAAAATGTTTTAGAAATATATTCGGATTATATTAAAACGGACTCGAGACATTACAAATGGTATCAGAGCTATAGGTTAGAATACCTAGGAACCGTGGGAATGGTTAGTTAGTTACGTGAGAGCTTGCATTGATGTGTGACATTCATGTATTGGTGTGCCAGCATGAAATTTCATTGGGATATTCGACATTTGCATGCTACGTGATGTTTATGCGTTGAGGTTGGGTCTTTGGGATGACGTGTTTTGCCCTTAGGCATCCGGTCGACTAGTTCAGGGTTCATGTTAGAAAGGCGTTTGGCCGACGTCTATTTTAGCGGGAAATCCAAATGAGTTACCCGGATTGATGTGTCTCTCCTAGGGATCTTCCTCGGTATGTGAATATGTGATTATGCGTTGGTGTGATAGGACTATATGCTGAGCAGTATATAGCTCTAGAAGGTTAAGTTGAGTTTAACCTGGTTAGGTGTTGTGATGTTCTTGTGACAAGGGTTGTCCTTGAGGGACTTTGACAAGTTATAGTCAAGATTATGGTATAGGTTGTGGATGTGCAAATCGGTGATTAGTGATTGTGTTGAGTGTAAGCACGTGTGGTGAGCATTGATTGTTTGGGGTGTGTTGTGCTCATGTGAGTTGTGGGTGATCGTAGTTAATTTCTTGTTGTGTGTTATGCTACCAGTGGTTTAACGAATAGGTGTGGTAAGGAGTTCGAAACCTCCTAGAGGTTATTTAGTGTGGTTGGTTATGAGATGTGGTTATGGGAGTGTTGAGGATTATGTACGTCATGAGCCATGGTATGTCATGAGCCGTGTACCCCGAGATTGGGTATGGACAGGAGCATAGTGGATGGGAGCATAGTGGACAGGAGCATAGTGGATGAGAGCGTAATAGTCACCGGCCTAAAGTGGATTAAAAAGTCTGAGTTTAGACAGTATTTGAGAATGTTCCTTCCCCCACGGGGTGTTTTTTGGTGACCACAGTGGTACTTGTGATTCGAAGGTCTGTGTGATGACCCTTGTGTTTGTCTTGTGGCCTGGCACTGAGTCGTCTTCCTTGGTAGAAGTTGGAAATTGTATGAGGAATGAACATGTGGGTTAGAGATGTTATCGACAGGTTGGTTACCGAGTGATATTTATGTACATATGATGAGATGTATGTCAGAGATGGTTGTGATTTAATGTGTAATCGTTTAAGTTCATTTGGAAAATTTTGTGGAGTAGAGGTTTATGGCTTGAATGATTAAGAAACCATATGTAGTGCGAGATATTTGGCAAGTGTAGGTGTCTGAGGTTGGTAGAGCCTGAGATGGATGTTATTAAAGGGGTTGGCTTGGTCGTCTTAGGATGACGTGTTGGTGGGAATAGATCTCTTGAGAGGATGATGTTGGTGGTTTGTGATCTGCCGTAAGGTCTAGGAATGGTGGCGTTATTTGGCCTAAAATTGGGAGATAAAGTTTGTTTGATCTATGTTGTGGGTGGTCATTTTCGTGTTTGGATAGCTGCGTGTTTGGATGAAACTACAATATGAGTAGTCTCAAATCTTTTACGAAATGACACGATCGCTCTGGTATTTTTCCCCTACAAGTGCTAAGTGCATGAAATTTGAAAATTCGTGGTAAGTGTTAATGGTGTGATTAATTTAGTTGCTTAATGGTTATGTCTTGAATGTGATGCTCTTTGAGGAAGTAGAAGTCGTTTATAATTGGATATACAGTGTAGAGATGGTTGTGTTGTCTCTCTCTTGGACGTGAAAGGTAAAGTGGTGGAATTCCATGACGCAACGTAATAGTTTGAGTGGTCTGGAGCTGATGAGCGAAAGTCATAAGTCCGAAGGGGATACGTGATCGTTTTGATGCACGAGTTGCAGAAGTGTGGATGATGTTCTTATAATCATAAGGAGTTATGGGTAAGTTTAGACGAAAGGTTTTGGTTCCAACCACATTTAACTGAGTGCTTTACGCTTTCTTTTGTGAATGTACTTGAGCTGTGAACTCTATACGGTAATGTGGTAGTGGTTTATCCGTTGAGAGTCACATTAATGTAGTACAATCTTGTAAAGAGAAACCTTAGGATAACGTGAATGGAAGGAACTATGTTTTTTTGGATATCCGGTGATGGGCTTATGGACGTGTGTGACGCATCACTAGAAGGTAAAGAAGTTAAGAGTAATCGAAGAGTATGAACGGAGTTTAAATATGAGAATTGAATGAGACGAGTGATATGCTTGTTATGATTGGGGTTGACGGCATTTGCATGATAGTAGTTGATGGTGATGCAAGGACAAGTGGATAGTGTTTTCTTTAACGTATTTGGAATGTGATAGTATTGGGTGAGAACTTTTGGTCGACCTTTTCTTTTCCCTAGGGCATAGAGGGAACTATCTTGTGGGCTATTGTCTTCTGTGGACTATTTTACCTTTGTTCGACCTAAATATCAGGATTCTGAGTGATTCATGGCTTGGTTGATTTCTAGAAGGAATCCCCATGGATTCTATACCTCGTTGTGATTCTTAGGATTGTGCCATGTGAGCTATACCTTTGCGATTGAGTGATTGCAGGATTGATTCCTCATAATTTCCAGGTGAAAAGTTATTTGTTTTGTTTCATGAGCGTAAGTGTTTGGATCATGTCCTTTAAGATATTGGATTGACAAGCCTGGAGTGTTTATCCATCGTTAACGGGAGAGTCAACTTTGAGACTTAGAACTTTTGTGTGTGGAGGTTAGATGAAGATTGATTGGAAGATGCATATAATAAGCATTATAGTTTGTACGAGAATATTGATATCCTTGGTTCTTGTCAGTAGCCAATGTGATTTGTGCTGAACCTTTGCGATTGTG
>JAOTRH010156942.1:0-13013 GCA_034768845.1 Heliamphora exappendiculata | reverse complement strand
CAAGCCGATGTAGAAGAACAGAAGCCCCACAAACCCGATTCATACCCGTCTCGGCGCGGCTCTGGAACCTCAGATCTGGTCGACGAGGGAGACGACAAATCGGGGGCTGAGGCTGTGCATCTGGAAAATCGGTTCCTGACGGAGTGGTTCGGTACGAGGGAATCAGATCAGGGGCTGAGGCTGTGCTCGCATGGCGGATGAGGCCGGCCGGAGAGCCGATGGAACGAGTTTCGGAGGTGCTCGGCGTGTGGGATGGTGAACTATTGCTTGCAAGGGTGTCAGGCGTAGGACTGGAAGCTCCGGCGCAGTAAACGGTAGAGCAATATGGGCCGAAAGACGATGAAGGCGGTGGACGGCGGAGCACTATGCGGCGGAAGGCAATGGCGAGGTTCAAGTACACGTGCTCGTACGGCAATCGCGCCGCCGTCCGGATTGCTCGGCGACGACTACCAGATCCGGCGGACAACGGCGAGTTTGCAGCAGCGGCGGCGAGGGCGACGGCGCTGTGGGCTGCAGCGCTGGTGTGCGTTTGGTGGTGGCGTCGTGACGCGAGGGTTTCGGCCTTTGCAGTGGAGCTTCAGGCAGCGACAGCAGGCGACTATGGCAAGCGGCGGCGACGCGAAGGCGGTGAAGATGGCTGGTGGTGCCGCGACTGGGCGGAGATGGCGGAGGTGGCGACACCCTGTGTCGTCGTGGTGATGTGGCTGGTGGTGCCCCATCACCGCGACGATGCCGAAAAAAATACTACAGGCTACAAGAACGTAGCTCTGATACCATGAAAAAATTGAGAAGAGAAAAATAACTGTATATTTTCTGTATATTGAAACTGTACAATATATGGCCTATTTATAAGCGAATAGGGATAAACAATAAAGAAAATCAAATCAAATCAGAATAAAATCAATCTAATCAATCTAATATTCTAATCAATCTAATATTTCAACATTAACATTCACTAGATTTTATATAGTTCATGAGTTTCACAAGGGAAAGGAACAAAAAGGAAAAAAAATCATTTTCCATTACTTTTATCATAATGGGGGAACAGATTCTGAGTATGAGGGAAAGAAGTTGAGAAATTCCTCATCTTAACTGTTTGTTTGATGGAAAACATTTATTTTAGAAAACATTATGTAGATCTTTTTTTAATTTTCTTTTTTTGTGAAAAAAGTTTTTATACGCTTAGTTGTAACTTGAAAATGATAGTATTAGTAATTATAAAACTAGTATTGATATGCATGGGTAGAAGTCGAATCAAGAATATATACGGTGGAGGCGACCATTACTCCAAATATTTCAAAAGCCATCTTATTATTATGGTCATATAAGCTTTGAATATATTCAAAGTTTATTGGTTTGTCATTTTAATTTTATTAAAAGATTTATTACCCCCATCTCTATTTTTTTTTTTTACGGATAGTTAACATTTAACTCTCTCTCTCTCTCTCTATATATATATATATATATATATATATATATTATAGGTCAAGTAGTTATTTTTAGAATATTGCATAGGTTCATGAATAGGGTAGTGTAGCGATGATATGTGGGCATGACAGCTATGATGGCAGAGGTGGTGTAGGGAGAGGTGGCAGTAATAGTGGTAATAATTGTAGTGTTGCTGGAACGATGGTAGTGATATCTATACTATATATACAACAAACCCAAGAAGTTTGAAGCCTTGTTGCAATTTTTTTATTTTCAAAATTAACTTTTTAATTGACACATTCTTAATTAGTTGAAGGGATAAAGTTGTGAATTTATTATTCAATAATGGTTTTTTTGTTTTCAAAGTTTAAAAAATAATTGCACACATGTGTGTACCACATTTCTAGTTTAAATAATGATATTATTGGGATAGCTTTCATTGAATTTCAATTTTTGTCTTAATAAATATCAAAATCACCTAAACAAATAGATCGTAAATGTAATTGTATTTTTCCATTTTTCTGAATTTCAGTGATCTCTAAGACCTTTTTTTTTTTAAATTTCCCCTCTAATTTTGATTCATAGACGGAGATAAATATATAGATTCTTTTTTCTTTTGTTAAAAAAAAAAAAGGCAACAGTTAGTGGATTAGTTATGAGATGACTACAAAGAATATAGCCTTTTTATCGTAGAACTCAAATTCAAAATTTTACTACACAAAATACAGCTACACGATCACTAAATTAATAACCCCTCAAATATACATATTCAAATGTCACAAAAACACTACGATGACGTTTTCAAGCTGCAATTTCATTTCCTTAATTTTTTCTGTAAAAAAATTGGTATTTGTCATACCTTGAAATAACTTGGTCTAATTAAGTAGAAGATCAATCACATTTCTGTTTAGAGATGCTCATAAGGCCATGGTGGGTCCGCTATAATTGAGGTGACCTGTTAAACAAGTGACAAAATGAAGAGAAATACAAAAATAAGGTGCAATCTATTGCTTTATTTGGAATAACTGTTTATTTGTTTATTATGCTTAATTTTTTTTAATGAATTTTTATTATTATTTTGTCGATCTATTATATTTTTTGAGCATATTTAATTGACCGAATTAGGCATGTGATTAGATTATATATTTCATGAAATTATATTTTTCTTGTTTGAATTTAATAAGTAGTGAGAAGATTATGCATTTATTGGATAACTAATCCCACAAAATATAAAATATACAATATTTAAGATAATTTAGTATTAATAATTTATTTATTATTAATTCAATAGGACTACTTATCAAGTGAAATTATATATCATTTCGTTATTAATCCGATCAATCAAACATGGTCTTTAATTCCTTTTATCGAGACGAGCTAAAAAAGTAAGATTTTTTAAACAAAATATTAAAAAAATTATGGCAAGATAAAAATTAGCTGATAAGTCAAAATTAATATTGCTTATTTTCATTTGTCCATTACAAATTTTTACTTTTTCAGTTCATTTCATTAAAATAAATCAAAAAAAGAAGAAAAATTCAGAAAAAATCAAAATAAACAAAAATTCTTTACAATTTAGCCCAAACAGGGCCTATATAATCATTACAGCAATGACTTGTGTTCTTTATTTCTGATTTACCTCTCTTTCTGACCCATTGTGTCAATTTTTGGCTAAGTATTCAAACATAGTGCCCGTTTGTCAAACCACTATTAAGTCGGGATTTTTTCCCCCTTAAATTTAAGCTTAAAATGCGAAATCAAATGACTTTGAAGCTTAACTTTAAGCTTAAAAATGTCTCTTTATTTTTTATTAAAAAAATTAAAGGGTCATGATTTATTTTTTTCTTTAAAATTAAAAAAATGACTTTTTTTTGTTTAAAAGCCCAAAAAAGTCATTGACCTAAAAGTTTCCAACCCAATTTCCACACATACATATAATTTTTGTCTTTTGATCTTTTTTGGCTTTATTTAAGAATAAAAACAAAAACCCAACTTTAAAATGGCTGACACAAAAGAAATATGACACTCATCAGTGATATTGGAATGCAAAAACAAAGAGAGCCTGCTGACGTTTTGCTGTTGTCAAAAATAGAAATATTTCATAGAGAAATAAAAACTGTAAAAATGAGATGCATAATTTTTTAAATCATTTTTACTAGCCCAGTTCATCCTTCAATTGCATTTCAAATTTTTTTTTTTGGTTATGAATAGAATTAAAACTTTAACCTCAAATTTGCATTACTTTTGGTAATTTTGTGCCATTTGAAAATGAAATAAAAATATATCGTAGCAAGCTGAATCATTCATTAGAGGGATGATGTGGTCGATATTGCACTAAAAATAATTATTTAAAGCTTAAACAAAAATTACTATTTAATAAAATAGTGGTTAAGATTAGGTATCGTTTCAATAAGGACAATGATGTTAAGTTATGTGATTTTATGATTAAAAATCAAATTGAAGTTACGAAAAAGGGTTGGTGTTTGATAGATTAAAGTTTGGAAAAGAATGAATTAAAAGCAATAATGAAAGACTTGGTTCAAATAAAAAGGAATCCTAGGGTTTTGAATTCACCCTAACCAAAAATTTTAGATCCGCTAAGATTTAATTACTTTTCACGATTCAACACGAACCTATTTTTGCTCTAAATTTGAACCGAGTTACGAAGAAATTAATATTTTCGATTAAAAACTTGGCATTGCCTATCTTTGACATACATGGATCGTCTGTTATGAATTCAACACGATTTGTCATATCGTAGAATAGACTATCTTACGTCTTAATCAAATCAGCATGATCTCATATCGAAAAGCTGGTAGTTATATAACATCACAATCACAAAAAAATAAAAATTAAATTAAATTTATCGTGAAAAGCTCGCTGATAAAGAGTCAACATCCAAAGGTCTTATAACCAGTTGAATCTAATATCAAAAGAAAACTAAATTCTAAATGGAGTCTGAATACCTGGCTAGGGTTTTATCAAATCCTATGACGGAAGAAGTCAGTTGTTCATGTCGCGATGATACTGTAATAACCCATCTCACATTGATGGGAGTTAAAAAATAAGTCTGGTATATAATAAAATTTGTGAGCTACTACTAATAATATGGCTTAAGTATTTTGAGCTGCGTTGTTAGGCTCTTTATTCAAGTTATTTGGTCAGTAGTCCACTCGAGTTATTACAGATGGTATCAGAGCTGATTCTTCTTACCTTCGAGTGTGGGCCCCTGCGGTCTCGCATATCATGTGGGCGGGCTACTGAGTGGGCAAGTCGATAAAGACTAGTAGGCTACCGGAGTTGGCAAGCTACTGCACGGGGGCGTGCAGTCCTAAGGGAGTGGATTGTGATATCTTAGTATTTCACATCGAAAAGGGAGAGGGAGTTACTGCACTATAAAAGAAAAATCTTGGACCCTTATACAATAATGAGGCCATTTCCTTGGTGGTAGAGACCCTAACAGAACTCAGTTAAGCGTGCTCACACTAAAGTAATACAAGGATGAGTGACCTCCTGGGAAGAACAAAACCGTGAAGGTTTTGTTCAAAGCGGATGATATCGTTGTCATGAGAAAGGTTGGGGTGTTATAGATAGATTGTGATATCTCGGTATCCCACATCGGAACCGGAGAAGGAGTTACTGGAATATAATAAAAAAATCTTGGACTCTCATATAGCAATGAGGCCTTTTTCTAGGTAATAGAGACCCTAGCAGAACTCAGTTAAGTGTGCGCACACTGGAGTAATTCAAGAATGGGTGACCTTCTAGGAAGAATAAAACCGTGAGGACTCTGCTCAAAGCAGACAATATCATTGTCATGAAAAGGGTTGAGGCGTTACAAATGGTATCATAGCCAACCCTAATTTCCATCTAGGGCTCCGTGATGGTGTGGATATAGGAGTAGAGGATCCGAAGAGGGGTAGACGTCTCGAAATTGTATATTTTGTGCACGCTTATCGGCTGCTCTATTTCCACTAATAGACTGCTATCCACATCTCAACCAGGAGAAAAACTTGGGCCACATGACGATGACGTCCCGTGTTTGAGTGTGGAATATTGTGATAACCCATTTCACATCAGTGGGAGGTAGAAAATAAGTCTGGTATATAATGAAACTTGTGGGCTACTACTAATAATTTGGTTTAAGCACTTTGGGCCGCGTTGTTAGGCTCTTTATTCAAGTTATTGGGCTAATGGTCCACTCGGATCCTCTTTCGAAGGTTAGAAGATGTCTTTGTGCTGAGCCCTTGCGCCATTTCCATCGTCCGTCTTTTTCCTTTGATTCCTTGAATATTCGGCCCCTTTTTCTATCTTATTTTTTGACCTTTTATAAGTCTCTATGTCTGACATAATTTTAAAATTTCGCGACATTAGCTAATTTTCGCATTCCATCTGGATGCTTGTTCGAACAGAAAACTCTCCGGTTAAAACCATCTGGACGTCCATCCAGATGCAAAAGCTTTTGGTGGAGAACGTTGGACATGCATCCGGACCCAAATGGATGGAATGTTGTTTTCTTCTCTTTTTGTAACTCAAAGTTCGTGAATCTTCATGTATGACCTACAACACAAAAATTATGCAAAAACCTATTAAATAGATGAGGGCATTACTAGTTGTTAGGAATATCAGCCTTGCTTTCATTTTGGCAAATATGTGACAAAACATTTATATATCATTATTTGATATTTTAGCACTTCATTTTTTGAAAGTTAGGTTTTAAAAGTTGCAACAAAAAAATAGTGCAGTAGAAACAGTATAAAAGTTGCGAGCAGCTTAAGACCGCTTAGTTAGTCTAAATACCGCTCGAGCAGTCCGTACACGTGAACACTATAATTTGCTTCTAGCTGCTAGGGTTCTGAGTTGGTGTTTATATAAGGGGTTGTTAGGGTTTTGTGGGAGGTACCTTTTTTGATCATAATAGACTCTAGCTGCCAAGAGCCTAAGAGGAAAAAAAACCTCTAATGAGTTTTTGTATTCAACTTGCTTGACAACAAGATAGACTCAAAACCCTTCAAGGATATCGTCGAGGAACAAATCTTCAACGTTCTTTTTAGTTCGTGGAGTCTCTTGGGTGGATTTTCGAGAGTTCAAATCCGGTTGTGAATTTTGACGATAATTAAAGTTCGGTGGTAGATTCCAACAGTGGTTGAGCATAGTTTGGTGTACATAGATTCAACAAGAATAGCCTTACTACTATAGGTTTTAGATTCAATAGGAATTGTAAGATTTCTTATAACTAAAACTCGTTATAGTGCTTGATTTCTCTTAGACCTAGATTGATCTCATGGTTTTTACTTGATCTTGTGGTTTTTACCTAAGTTGGGGTTTTCCACGTAAAAAATCTTGTGCCTCGTTTGATTGCTATTCCTTTCTCTTGTGTGGTTGTTATCTTCTTGGTTTTGTTATTTGGTTTTAGAAAATTGATTAGTACATTTCAATCTATAAATAAGTATTTGATTTTTCACTAGTGTATATTGGACCGCATAAATGAGAATATTTAAGCTCTTATTACACCTTTCGACTTATACATTGCTAGTCTTTGAGCAAAGCAAAATAAAAAACAAATAAATTCAATTAAACTAATCTAACTAAAATCAACTTTGGTAGAATATGCGATTGTACTTAGCATGTGCAATTAGTCTTCAAACCTCTGGATTATCCCTAGTAGACAAGCTATAGTCTCTTGAGGGTTTTCAAAGATGATATCCACAAACATCGACCACATGACTTATCAAGTAATTAAGTATTATGTCAAATCCCTAAGTTTAAATATCAAGTCATCAAATGCTAACAGTTCAATGCAAAATAGTTAAATAACATAGCTTTCATTCATTAATAGAATTGAACAAATGAATTAGTCAAATCTAGAGTAATAGTAGCTAATTTCATCTACCTTATACTCAAATAGGAAATCATCACAAGTCAATATGTGGAAAGTAAAGTGCCACATACCGGTATTATTTTAAATCAATCCTAACACAACCATGTTTAAGAACTTGCCATACCATTGGAACACGTGTGAGGTGACTAACTCAATCCCTCCATTAAAAGCAAAGTTCTTCCCTTTTTTTCTTTTGTATTATTGTCATTCTCCAAACCTCCCACCATTTGACACAAATACTCCTGTTTGAATTAACCCAGAGGCCCGATTACTAAGTTAGTGGTCAAGTTCAAACAAGCCCTTCAAAAATTGCTTACCTTTTAACGCGAGCACTTCCGCTTGAATTAGGCCGGAGGTTCGGTTAGTCAATGAGTAGCCTAAAAAGATAATTTTTTTTCTTTTAAGGGAGGAAGAATCACTCAATCACAAGGCATCCAAAGTACGGTAGGACTTTAAACATAAGTGTGCAAAGATTTGGTTTAAACTTTACTCAATGTGTGAATGCACATATGTAAGTTTAATTCAGCCAGCGTAATGCATAAGTTTAATTCAACTAACGAATTTTAAATCATAACTTTAACCCATTTAATATTTGAACCGTCCAAAAATCGTAAACTATCACTAACTCGAAAGTGTGATTAAATATCCAGTTTTCAAGATGGTCATCAATTTTTTACGATGATTCTACCCTTCAACTTAAGTGATGCTGTTCTCAATGGCATATGAAGAGAAATAATAGAAGGACAATAGAAATATAAAATTAAGGAAAGAGATCAGTTCGATGGTAGCAAGCACAATAAACGATAAAAAAGGTAATACTTTCCAACTAAGAACCATGTGTTCTTGCAACTTTATCACAACCAATATGGACAGAAGATAATAAAACAATGATTTTTTTGAATTTTTTTTACTCAAGACTAAAGAAACTTGACTAACCTATTTGACAGCATTTGGGTTTCCTCCCAACAGAGCTAAGTTTACCGCCTTCAACTATATGTTAGGTAAGCTTAATCTTCTCCCATTGCTAGAAGAGTGTCATTCGGTCCTAGTAATGTGAACTAAAGTGTAGTCGATAGTGGATGCCACACAATGTTCAGTGGTGGACCAATAATGTGACAAGACTAGGCATTAAATTGAATGGATGGTGAATCAAATTTGGCTTTCAACGAAGATCCATCCATAAGGTCCGATGGATTAAGCAAAGCATTGCCTATTTCTATGGATTTATATATGTGGAAGCCAAGGTGATTGCACTTGTGCCTATAAGTTTCTCTGTTGGTGTGTTGAGAGATGCCTCATCTGCTACATTCTTAATCATGTTGATTGGAAAGTAATCCTCCTTCTATTGAGGTTGGTGATGGGCACGAACACAATTAATTTCTTCTGCATATTTTCAAAAGATACATACATCACCCAGATCCTATAATTAATGCAAACATTGATTGTAGCTAAAAAAGGTTAACCAAGGATGATGGGAATTTACTTTTTGGGGTTATGCACTAGTTCCATGTCAAAGACGATAAAATCAGTTGGAAAGAAAAACTTGTCAACTTTAACAAGAACATCCTCTGTCACGCCTTGCGGTACCTTAGGAGATCGATCAGGTACCTATAGCATGACAAATGTAGTCTTGAACTCTCTTAATCCCCATTATTCATACACTGAGTAGGGGAGTAAATTGACACTCACTCTAGGTTAAAGAATGCTTTATAGATTGAATGATCTCCGATGACACACGACATAATGGGTGCACCAAGATCTTTGAGCTTAGGAGGAGTGTTGTACATGGGGATTGAGCTCACTTGCTTAGTAAGAAGGACTTTGTTAGGTACACGTGTCCTATTTTTACGCTTTTGGGTGCTAGGTACTTAAAAAACTTGGCATATGATGAGACTTGCATTATAGCATCCAAGAGAGGAATAATGATTTTGACTTGCTTAAACACCTCCATAATATCTTCCACGGTTGACCCTTTTTTGCAAAAGAAAAATATGAGTCAAGATAAGAAAGGAATGGTATTTTTAGCAAGTATGATGCTAGAGTGGGGCCCAATGAAAAAGGAAGTATTGAGCATTCTTCCTTATGTAATTAAAGTGCTTCAACTCTAGAACCCTTGGAGTTCGTGAGAGACTCCTTTAAAGTACCCGTGGAATTCTTTGACCCAGTATCAAGTACCCATCTATTTTTTAGGGTTAAAATTGCATTTTCTTACTCATGGTAGGTATCCTCAGTTTGCAAACTCTCAACTACATATTTCCCCTTACGCATACTGCCCCTTACAATTACTCATTGACTAATTTGGTATATTTCCTTCCTCTCATTTACTAAGCGCATTATCTAGTTGACCCACTTGAGTCTTATGCTTTGAGATTGATTGAGATTGGGAATGAAGTAGTTGAGTGTCAACCTCAAGACCATAAAGAGCTTTCAACACCTTTCCCTCAAAAGTAGAGCTTCTTCGAGGTGGAAGAGGAGTAGGGTGTTGATAAGGCTGTTATAGTAAAGCGGGATGATAGGTTGATGGATTAGGAAAATTAGGCAAGATAGGCCTTTAAGGTTGGGCAGAAGAATTACCCAGAGTTTGTGATTTCCAAGAAAAGTTAGAGTAATTTTCCATCCCAGGTTGTAAATGTTAAAAAAAGGATAATTGCCCGGTTAAGAGAACCTCTGAGTAACATTGACTTGCTTTTGAGGAGTGTTCTGTGTGGGGATTGAGCTTACCTACTTAGTAAGAAGGACTTTCGTAGGCACACGTCCTGTTTTTGCGCTTTTGGGTGCAAAAATACTTTAAAAACTTAGCATATAATGAGACTTGCATTATAGCATCAAAGAGAGGGAGATTGATTTTGTAGAATGAATTATAATTTATTTTTTTATGAAATTACTTCTAGCTTGAGGTAGGATTTCATAATTGTATTAGAAGCTCACGTCTTATTACTCCACAGGTCCTTACTGTAACCTATTTAAATGCGGTTATAAATCATGATGCTATGATTTATATTATTCAGTCAGTTGATTAGGTGGCTAAAGTTTTCACGTTTTATGAAAATCCAAATCTAGTTAATATGGGTTTTGAAGAACACGAAGAACGTAGCCTACACTACGATCAAGTTTTAGCATTTGGGAATATAGCAGAAGACGCGTGTTGGAGATTTGACTTCTAGTTAAAAATCGCGGTGGATTGTTGACTAAACTTTGTTGTAGTAATCGGAATCAATCCAACCAGATTTTGAAAGATGTAATCCTAAATTAACTTTGAGAGTATTACTAGGTTTTATTTTTGATTGTTTGATATTAAAATTTTTTAATCTGGAGCCTATTTCGGCGATTATCCGTTTGAATTATTTTTTACTAAAATTATAGACATAATATTAGGATCTTGGAAGTTTTACCCAACAGCAAGAAGCGCTCATTTATGTGAGAAGTCCCTCTCAACATGGAGAGTCGAAGTTTGCTTGGCACAAAACCAAGAGTCCAACCTCAAAAAGGCTTCACAAGGACCCTAAAGTAGGGTAGATAGTCGAGTGATGAAGGAAGCAGTTATGTTGTCACAAAGGCACGCATCGGTAGAGACCCACCGAAGAAGTATGTTGGAGCTCGGTCAACTACTCATACGAGCACTAATTAAAGGGAGTGGCTCACAAAGAAGCAATGGCACCCACCAATGCCGAACTACCAAGAAAAGTTGGTGACTTCCTCATTTGCCGAACATGTAGAGATAACCAAACCTCCTAGGAGCTTCGCTCTACTAAAGTTTAACTCCTACAATGAATGTTCAAACTCTCACTCCCACATCAATCACTATAGACAAATGATGACTTTGTAGAGCGGCAACGATGATTTGATGTGCAAGTTGTTCCCCTTGAGCCTTGGAGAAGCTGGGCTGTGGTGGTTTGATCGACTTTTCCACAAATCTACAATGAGTTGGCATGATCTTTCTAGGGGATTTATAGCTCGGTTGTCACAAACACCAAGATAACCAAAGAAATTGATTCTCTGTTGGCATTGAGAATGGGAAAGAATGAGCCACTACGAGAATACACAAGGAGGTATTGGGAAACATACAATGACATTGTTCACTGCAATGAGGAGTTAGTCGTTGCCTCATTCAAGCATAGCCTTGTATTGGGGAGCAAGCAACAAGCTTCGCTAACCAAGAAGTCACCGAAGGATATCTTGGCTCTTTTGATCAAGTTGGAACAGCACATCAGGGTCGAAGAGGATATCTGCCATGGCGAAGGAGTAGAGGTAAGCTTAAGCCTAACAGGGCCAAACAAAAAGGCAACGAAGGCCAGTTTAGCCACGAGATTTGAATAGTCTCAAGAACTAAAAAAAATTCAAGGATTGGAATAGCCCCTATTCGTTCAAGGTCAATTCGGCCATGAGATTAGAATAATCTATGGAACTAGAAAAAATCCAAGTGTTAGAATATCCCCCATTTGTTGTAAGGCCAACACAACCATGAGATTAGAATAATCTCTAGAATTAGAAAAGTTCTAAGGGTTGGAATAACATCACTTAGCTATAAGGCCAGCTCGGCCAGGAGATCGGAATAATCTCAGGATTTAGAAAAGTTCCAAGGGCTGGAATAGTCCCTATTTGTTGAACCGATAGTTTGGCTATGAAGTTAGAGAAATCTCAACAACAAGAATAGTTATAATGGTTTTAATAACTTACTCCTCGTTTTCAGGGTCAGTTCGGCCCCGGAACGAGAGAACCCTAAAATAGAAGCGAAAAATTCTCCAAGTATCGGAGCAAGTTCCATTGTACCTAGGACAAGATGGGCTCATTCCAGAGAGGTGCACAAACGTTCAATTAAAAATTCAAAGTATGAAAAAAGAAAAAACACAATATTTAATGGACCTATAATTGAGTTCAGCATAGCGACACCCTGACCGTAAAAAAGGACGTATGCGTTTTTCATGAAAACTAAGAACTATATTAATCTTAATAGTATAATACCTCTATGAAACTTGTCAAAAAGTTTCAAGAACTCCCGAATACGTTAACGACGACCTTGCAACCTTCTCACGTATGTTCCGAACGCACTACGACGATCACGGTGTGTGGGTACCGATACCGGTCGAAGAGTTCTTCCTCTATTGGTTTCTTCTTACACACTTCTCTCTAAGAAGGTAAAATTAATTGCCAAAAAGAGATAGGGGCGGTGGCTATGGTGGAGGGGATTAGGGTTTTTGGGTTTTATATAAAGCCTCCTTTTGATATATTACTCCATATATAAAATATTATGTTAAGTATATATATTCTCTTTCCTAAAAATAAGTAAGAGATATATATCTTCCATAAAATCAAATTCCCACCCTTTTATTAGGGCCGGCCACCTAGAGAGTAATCCCTAGGTGTGCCAAAAACTAAAACCGCCCTTCAACATTTAATTTAGTTCCTGAATGTCCCCGGCGGCAAAATTGGTATTTTAATTAAATTAAATAATTACCGAAACCAATAGAACAAATATCTGTGCGTATAGTGGGCTGCGTGAGGGATCACGAGGAAGTATAGGACTCGGGCTAACCATACGAGAAAATCGGATGTCTCTAACTCTGTCCCCGAGTTAGATCATTTTTCGTACGAGCCAGAAGTTATTCCACTAAAGGTGCTAACTAAATTCCCGGCCCTAACTCAAATTATGTCTTGAGTTTTCAATTATCAAATGCACTGAATTTTCCCCACGTTTAAGATATGG
>JAOTRH010156931.1:0-13014 GCA_034768845.1 Heliamphora exappendiculata | reverse complement strand
AATTCTTTTTTTTTTAAATTGAATTTATTTAAATATAATATCTCATCAATTTTATTTTTAGTAGGAATGAATTAAGATTTTTAAATTAATTATTGAAAATTTTAGGCTTAATTTCTCAAAAATAAGATCAATAAACTTAAATAACCAAAAGATAATTTACGTAAATTTCAATCCACAATAGCAATCACGAAAGAATAACCCATTAAAGATTAGGATAGTTGCATAGTCTTGAAAATAGAGTTCACAATGTCGATCCACTGTTACCAACTTGGAAAAAAAAAATCTAAGCAAAACCAGTAGAGAGAATATATAGTAAAAACCCTGGTTGAAAAACACCATTCCTTAAAAGTCTAATTTTTTTAATAAAAAAATAACTTTTTAAAAATGTCTAGTAAAATAGAAAAACACAATTTTTGCGTATATTTTCACTTAGCTAAAGAAGCTGATAGTGTTGAAGAAGCTTTAATTTGGTTGCCCCTTGATTTTTAAAGTGAATTCCAATTCTAACCTTTCATTCTCAAAGTTGAAAAGATCTTACTGTCATGAAATCTTACTCACTAGTAAAATGGCATAGCTTGTGGTTGCAGCAAAGCTTTTATTCGCTTTTAATGGTGTATATATGTCACTTGTGGTTGAAGCAAAGCTCTTTCAAGTTGGGTTTATTTCTTTATTCTTTGAGACCAATTTCCAGAAATACCCATATGGGATGCAAGAACTTAAACCTCAGTTTGATTGTTCAAGTGATTTCAGTTTTAGTGGGAGAACAACTATTGGGATTTCAAGAGCAAAAATGAGTTATTTTTGACATCTTATGGTATGGAAGAACTTAAAAATAAAACCCCGTTTGATTATTAGGATACTGAATTAGGGAACATAGAGGTGTATTAGGATATGCAATACTAATAGAAGGATAAGATATTTGGGCTAAATTGCAATAATTTTGTTTTTTGTTTTTAATTAATTTTTTATTTTTAATTAGAATTTTATATTTTTCTGAATTATTTCGATGAGAGAAAACCAGAAAAAGTTAAAAAAATTGATAAAAAAAAGTTCATTAAAAGACAAAACTAAGCAACACATATTTTGGTTTGTTAGCTTTTTTTGTTGTTGTTTTTTTCTAATTTTTTTTAATATTTTGGTTAAATATATATTTTTTTATTTTTCTAGCTCATCTCGATGTGATGACTTAAAAAGCATAATAATTTCATCAAAAAATAAATTTTGTATTAAAGATAAAAATAAACAAAATAAAATAAATAAATAAGTAATTATCCAAAATAGGGCCTATATATATATATATATATATTATAGATTACAAAACCACAGACATTATGTAATAATTTGTAATTACTTTTTTGTGTCTGAAACAACAGAAATTGCTTCACGAATCCATCCCCGTCCCCTTTTTGCAATTTTTGGTCTTGAGTTTAGTGTAAGTCAGGATTTACTTCAAATTTTCAAGAAATTTAAATTCAAATGAAATTAGTTGACACATTTATTTTGATTAGTAATTTTAAAACTAATTTTGTTGACATTTATTTATCTTTTTCTCCTTTTCCTAACTAAAACTGAAAAAGACAAAAATGTACATTTTCTCAATTTATTTTCTTTTTCTTTCGTTTCTTTCGATATCCATTTTTTGTTTACAAAAATTCAATATTCAAAGTTAGTTTTTTTTTTAAAGAAACATGCCAATGATTAAGAGATTTAATTTTGCATTTGTTTTGTTTAATTGGATTGTATAATTCGAAAATTTTCAAATTATAAGTTCAGAATTTGTGACGTTCGTGTGTTATTAGTACTATTTTTTAAATTATTTTACCTCTTTATTTAACAGTAAAAAATAACTTTATAAATCTTAATCAACGTTTTTAATCTCAATCTACATAAACATAATTAAAATCTTACAAAATACAAAATTAATTTTAGAGAAATTTAAGCAAAATGTCTATTATTAATTGATAATAGAGTTTTAGTCATATAATTTTTTTTTACAAATTTAGTTACATGCAATAACTAACTGATGAAAATGCCTTCAGCTTTCATTTCAAGCAAAACTTGTTTCTACCAAATCAAATTCCTAAGTTTCTATTTCAGTTTCTACTAAATATGTGCGTAATATTTTAAAAAAATAACTAATCTTAATTAGGAGCATATTGGACATAATAAAATTATTTCAAATATGATGTAACTAAATATCTTAAAATAAATATTGTAAAATTAAATTTCATTTGAATTCTAAAAAAATTACTAATTTTTAAATTTCTCCTAATTTTATTCATATTTTAATTGTATTAAGTAAAATATGTAAAACTCTAATATTACTTATCATTTTTATTGTATCTTACCGCTATCTCTTGAATCAAACACTCCCACAATCCTAATTAATCAAAAAGAGTCATTCATAAATTATTAATCATTCGTGTTTTGCTTATATGTTTGCAACATAAATATTTTATTAATTAGTAATACTATAAACTATTTATTTAATTACAATCCAAAATAAATGTACAAAATTCACTTAACATATAACTCACCTTACAAATAATTTAACTTAAACTATTTATTTAAAATTATAAATTATTTTATGAATAAGTTTCAGAAATACTTAACATTTTTTAATTAACCAAGTTAAACCCTTAAATCTTACTTGCCAAATGCCCTTATTTTACTTTTAATTAAAAAAAATACTAGGTGCATTAATTCTTCCACATATTCAAACACACCCATATAATTGTGGAATCTATTCCATGTAAAAGAGATGTGTCTAAATCTATACCAATAGGTATACATATAAAAAAGAATAAAACTATAGACACGGCTTGGTGCACTACAAAATATGCCAAATAGGAATTTATTAGATTTTTTTATATTTAATAAAAAATTTATCTAGAAAAAAGTTAAGTTTTTATTTTCTTTTTAGAAAGTTGGTTTTTAAGTTAAATTGTTAGGTATCTTTATATAGCCTACTAATTTTTTTCTAAGCACAAAAATCTATACACAATTTATACACTTTAACTTATTTTTTAAAATAAAATAAAATAACTATTGATAATTCTTGTATAATATTTCGAGCTTATGAGTTGCTCAACCAAATTACAAATCACTTTTAATAATATTTTATTTAATAAGCATTAAAATACAAAATAAACTCATCAGTACAATTCAGGTGGTACAAAATTTTTTGTCATTTATAAATACTAAATTAAAATTTATTGATTTTTTTTATATTTAATAAAAAATTTATCATCATTTGATCACATTTTTTATATTTTTTAAACTTTTCTTGTTTTTATTAAAATTTATTATTTATTATTTTTTAAATTTTTTAAATTTTTATTAAAATAAATCTAAAATAAATAAAAAAATAATAATAATAATCACAATTTTCAAACCAAATGCATCTATGGAAGGCAGTGCATCATGCGGTATACCTAGCTGGACTGTATAAGAAAACTCTTTAATTAAACGGATACAATTCCCAAATGACACGTGCTAATGTTCTCTTGAGCTTACCTGACTACCACGTGTTTGTCACATGCACGCTTTTTTTTTTTTTCTTTCTTTACTGCTTTGGCAATTTTAGTGCTACGAAAAAAAAGTTAAATGGATTCATTTTGTTATTGGCTTAAAGTATTTTGGTAGAAAGTTTATTATTTTACTATTTGTCTGATAACTTTTGTTTTTATTTTTTTGTTTATTAATTTTTAATTTTGTATTTATTAAATAAAAATATATTTTTATATATATTTGAAATATATCAATATTTTTTATTATATATATTATAAAAGTATATTTTTCAGAACTTACTCATTAATATCTATTAAAAAAGATTTGTATCAAATATGAAATTATGTAGACACAAAAAAATCAAAATATTTATTTCTAGCTTAAAATCACTAGACTTGTTATTTTATTATTTAAAGTCACCTTAAATTAAAAAAAAACTTTTAAACTTTTAAGTCACCAATTTTTTTTTCAAACTTGCATTTATTTTATTGTTAGATTGAAATGTTTTGAGAAAAAAGTCGAACGCTATAAATTATAAAAGTTACTGATATAGTTTTTAATTTTAATTATAAATTATATATTTTTAAAAATATTTATAATTTTTACTATAAATTATAATTATAATTTTTTATTTTTATTATAAATTATAATTTTTATCAAACACTCACAAATTTTATTATAAAATACAATCTATAAACTACTAATTTTATTAATACCAAAATCACTTATTTGTGTTTTAAAATAAGTATAGTTTGACTTTGAATTAAAAAAAAATATGGCTAATAAAACTAATTAAAAATATAAATATTAACAAGAACAAAATATCATAAAAAGTTTATATAGCTGATTTTTAATTAATTCAACTTGAAATTTACTTTAATTTAATTTGATTAGAAACTAGAAAAAGGAAAAAGAAAATAGAGCGGGAGAGCATTAATTTAGAAGGGTAGTAAATGATGGGCCCCCGCACCTGTGATTCGTCCCCTTGGCCTCCCTCCCTCCATAAGTACCCCACGTTCCTCCCGCTTTCAATTCGCCTCAAACCTCACCATTTTCTCTCTCTGCAACTCTCTCTCCCTCTCTCTACAATATCCTCTGATTTGGTGAGTGTGTGAGTGTGTGTTTTGAATGGCTCCAGTACTGAAAATGCTCTTCTGCATTGCTATTCTGGTCTCGCTTCTGGCGGTGACTAGCGCTCGAATCCCCGGAGTCTTCACCGGCGGCCAGTGGCAGACCGCCCACGCCACCTTCTACGGCGGCAGCGATGCCTCTGGCACTATGGGTAAGATTTCCTTCAAATGTGTATAGAAGTCTCAAATGGACACTGAAACATGTGTATCGATCTATATGCTGTTTTACTCTATTGTTCGTCGTACTTCCAATGATGTATAACTTTCTCCGTTCCCTGCTTCTACTCTGTATTTTGGAAGCTCGGCATCTTCATAAAAAATGCGGTTGATTTCCTCCACCAAACCCATCTCATTTTCCCGCCATTTTTTGCATATGTCGGCGAATGTGTGTCTTGTGTTCTCAAGCTCATATAAATATTTGGGTTGCAATGGAGTTATATTTTCACTAGAAATTTAATGCGATAAAATTTTATAATTATACGATGCTAGGGTTGTAAGAGTCTAACGGTGTGTGGGGGCAGTGAGCCCTCGTTTGGCAAAACAGTTTAAAATTGGTTTTTTAAGTTTTTTAATTTTTTGAGTTAAAGTTTAAAAAGTTAAAAATTTTCATATTTTAACCCTCGGTTTTTACTTTATTAATTTTTTTTATTTTTTGCCTTTTTTTTATAATAATTTTTAATATAATTATTTGACCTTTTTGGTTTTTACTTTTTGATTTTTTATTTGGTACAATTTTATTTAGATGGAAAATAATTTTATAATTTTATAATCAATTTATTTTTTTTTTAATTTGTACATTGTTGTATTTTTATTAGTCAATAATTAATAATTAAATCCCAACAAGACAAGCCTCAGTAAAGTTCTGGTTCACTCCCAATCAGGCGCCTCGTTTCCAAGATTTCAGTAAAAAAATCGTGCATTATGCACGCTAATCTGGTAACTATTATATTTATAAGTGTGCAATAATTTACATAACATGCAACGATTATTAATCGGATTGTCGGCTAATACATGTGTGTTAAGGAACTGTATTTTACGTGGGGTTTTCAGGCGGTGCTTGTGGGTATGGAAACCTGTACAGCCAAGGCTACGGCGTGAACACGGCGGCGCTGAGCACCGCCCTGTTCAACAACGGGCTGAGCTGCGGGGCGTGCTTCGAGATCAAGTGCGACAGCGACCCCAAATGGTGCCACCCCGGAAGCCCCTCCATCTTCGTCACGGCCACCAATTTCTGCCCTCCGAACTTCGCCCAGCCCAGCGACAATGGCGGCTGGTGCAACCCACCTCGCCCCCACTTCGACCTCGCCATGCCCATGTTCCTCAAGATCGCCGAGTACCGCGCCGGCATCGTCCCCATCACGTTCCGCCGGTCAGTCCCTTTTCTCTCCTCTTTTCCCTTTGCTTTTTGTTTCCACGCCTTAAAAGGGTCAGATTCTGTTTTCGCAAAGTCACCCCCTGCTTCAGATTTTCGGCCGGTTTCTCTCCTCTTCTGTAAAAGCCTAAGGTTGTGTATGACATTATTAAAATTAATAATTTGTAAATTATAATTTATAATAAAAATTATAAATATTTAATAAAAATTATATATTATAATTAAAATAAAAAAATAAATATAATTTATAATAAAAATTAAAAATATTTAAAATAAATTATAACTTCAGCTAAAATTAATAACAGAAAAACTAAACACCTCCGTGATATGCTTTTCTTTTGTTTTGCCTAAATTTACCTCCGCTTGATACTTGGTCAAAAGGCTAGAATGGGCATGTTGGGGTGTTTGACCAAGTTAAATTTTAATTTTTTATTATTAATTTTAATTATAAATTTTAATTTTTTTAAAAATTTATAATTTTTATTATAAGTTATAATTAATTTTTTTTATTTTAATTACAAATTATAATTTATAAGTTACTAGTTTCAATAAAACCAAACATCACTATTAGGTAATTTCTAAGCACACATTATTTCTATAGTGATTTTATTCAATCATATAGAGTCAAACACCGTAAAAATCAATAATAATTTATTTTTATTGAGTAGTTAGGGCACAAATTAAGATGATACATTTAATGTGTAGAATACATTTTTATTTAACGAAAACACTAAGTAAATAATGTTATATAATACTTTAGAAATAGTTAATAAATTTTGTTCACTTGATGTGTGATAAAATGTTCAGTAATACTATGTATACAAAATTTAATTATAAACAAGCCGCATAAAGTAATTATAACCATCTATTTTTCCAAAACTTTGTACACGTGGGGATTGGTTCAACTGAGGTATGACTTGTATTGTATTTATTTTTTATATAATATAGTTCTAAATAAAATTTTATATAATTAGAAAATTTGTTTATATTTGATTGAAGTTTGATAAATATTAAAATGAAATTATAATATAATTATTGAATGTTTAATAAGAAAGTAAGATAATTCTAAAGCTAATAATAATATTACTATGGAGTTATGGTATTATTAATACTACTAATTTAATACTACTAATTTAAAATTAATTAGATTATTCAGTTCAATTCTGTAAAATAAATTCAAAATTAGTATTTCAAAAATACAGCCCGTGGCTCTTAAATTGGTTCAACGGGAATCTTTTCACGCGTTGATCGATGTGCGCGTCGTTTATCTGAACCAACAGTTAACGCGGTTTTGGTTCTTTTTTCGACCTTTTCGTTTTCGCGGTTTGGGTTTTCCCGTTACTCCGAAATGACGAATTTGACCTCTAGTCACTACAGCTTCGTTTTAAAGTCAAATAACGACTTAAATTCACGTTGTTAAACGAATACTTACCCACTATTTGGTTAAAAAAAAAAATTTTATAAATATTTTGCTTTGTAACTTTTAAAAAAGTTTATTTGTTTGGTTTTAGTTGATTTTTTCTACATATTTTTATATTAATTTTTTTATAAAAAAAATTAAAAACCTAAAAAACTTAAGAAAAAAATTAATTTAAACACAAGCTTAGTTAAAATTGCTTTAAGCTAAATTAATAAAAGTTGGTTTGGTGAATTGTTGATGTGGTTTTAAGTCAAAATTTTTTTGCCTAAAGTTCCTTTTAAGTTAAATGGCAAAAACCTTTATTTAATTTGTTATAACTTTTTAAATTTATTTTAAAATAATTTTATATTTTTATTTAATAAATTTTGACGAATAAATTTTAAAATTATAATTTTTATAATAAATAGATGTTTATAATAAAAATTATGATATTTTTAAAAATACATAAAAATTCTTTATGTAAAAAAGTAAAAAGATAAAAAGATAAATTCTTTGAGTTGCAAAACAAATTTTTTTGATTTTTAAACAAAAAAAATTTAACTTAAAAAGCGTATTGCCAAACGAGGCCTAGGCCACATATGTAACAAAACAATGCCTGCCAAACAAAGCAGGGAGCTCCTGCAATTGCATCAGGGTGATATTTCGTTGGACTGAAATGCCCATCCCCTTCTCTTTAATTTCCCGTATAACCCAATTCCGTTCCAGTGGTCCCTTCAGGTTCTGCGCCCACTTTAAACAAACTTCAATGCGAAGGACCCAAAAAAGTGTGAAGGGGTAAGGCGGTGGTGTGACGATGGTAGTTTGGTAAATTATTAAGTGTTTTCGTCGTACGCGGAAAATCCGATACCATGTGTCACGGAGTTTCGAGCGCTTGCTGCCCCATTCGGTCATGTTTACTGGAATTACCGGTTTACCTTAGTTTTCTTTATTTATTTATTTGAATCTCATCAGTTTCTCTCCAATCCAGAAATTGAAAATATTGGTTCAACTTGGCTAATTTTAAGTTCAAAGTAGGTTTATTTTACTAATGTAAAACATTTATTTTATTATTTTTAGTATTTAAAATATTTATAAAATTTTTTAAATTAATCAAATATCATTAAATATATGAATAAATTATATTTATGTTAAAAGAAATAAACAGTGCAGATCAGGCATGTATTGTTTTTTTTTTACAAAAATATAATTTTTTAAAAAATTAATGATATTTGTTTAAATTAATTTTTTATATAAATAATTTACACATTAAAAATAATAATAATTAATTAACCAGCTCACATCATTGGTGTGTGTGCTCTTATTTTGGGCCCAAAGTAAATTTCGGACTATTGTTTTCGTCCAATCCATTTGTAAGACGGGAAAGAAGTCAAATTCTTTTATTTTTTACCAACCGAAAGTGCGAGTAATTATTGGATAGTTGGGCGGTATATAATAATAAATTTTTATTATTTTGAGTTTAATTTTTATTATTTTGAGTTTAATTTTTATTTTTTGTTATACATTGCCCCGTTTAACAAATAAATTTAAAAAAAATATTTAAGCCATTCAAACGAGCTTATTTATTTATTTTATTTTTAATTTATTTAACTATTCAAATGATATAATTTATTTTTTGATTTATAAATTAATAAGCAAATAACGCGGCCATTGTTTAACCGATGGTGATTAACTGGACTGTTATGTATTATTATTTGGTATTTTTGTTTAATAGGATAACAAAAAATATTTTAATTAAAATAATATTAATTAAATAAATTATATATATATATATATATAATATTTTTATTTATCAACAACAGTGAATTGCCATCATAATATTCCTAAAGGTCCTACTAATTTGCCAAAGTCCAAGAAGTGACGTTTAAATAATTGTATTTATTTTGACAGGGTAGCGTGCAGAAAGCAAGGAGGCATCAGATTCACAATCAACGGTTTTCGTTACTTTAACCTGGTTTTGATCACCAACGTCGCAGGTGCAGGAGATATCGTGCGGGTGAGCGTGAAGGGAACCAGCACCCAGTGGATGCCCATGAGCCGCAACTGGGGTCAGAACTGGCAGTCCAACGCCGTCCTCGCCGGCCAGGCCTTGTCCTTCCGGGTCACCGGCAGTGACCACCGCACCTCCACCTCCTGGAACGTGGCACCCTCTAATTGGCAGTTCGGCCAGACCTTCACGGGCAGGAATTTCCACACCTAAAATTTTAGAGTACTGGAGTTTTGTGGAAGTTTTCCCGCCTTCAGTTTTCTCTTTTTTCTCGGGAAAATTTGAAGTTAGGGGAAGAAAAAAAAGCTGAGAGGTTAGAAAAGTGGGTTTTATGGTAACTTTTTATTTTTTATTTTTCTATTTTTTTCCCACTTTATTTTGCTACTTTTGACTTGGTTTGTGTCAGTCGAGAGCTGGTTAAAAAAATGGGTAAGAAACCAGCAAAGAAAGGTTAAAAGGAAAGTGTAGAAGCTGAGGCGGCTGCGGAAAAAATTAAAAAGCTTGTCGCCCGCAGCTGGATCTAATGATCATATTTTCTATTTTATTATTATCTGTGATACTATTACTTGTCATGTCTTCAGTTCTATTATATATATAGAAGTGTGTTTGATGCATTATTGGCATTGGGGCATGAAATTTTTTAAAATTTTGCAGGAAAAGTTGGTGTTATTTTTGCAGCTTGATTTCATTTTGGGCCATTTTTTGTTCTTTATATTTTATTTTTATTCTGGGTTTATTTAATTTCTGAAAAGATTCTCTCAAGTCCCAAGCACTGTCATTTGAATCATATTACATATTATGTAAGAGGAGTGGAAGGAATGAGCTACTTGTTGGTAAATTTATGTAGGTGTTTTGCAAAACTATTGTTAGTAGTATTTAGTTTTTTTTTGTTATTAATTTTAGTTATAAATTATAATTTTTATTAAATATTAATAATTTTTGTTATAAATTATAATTATTTTTTTATTTTAATTACAAGTTAAAATTTTTTACTAAATACTGATTAAACTTTAGCTACAAGTTTCAACTTATAATATACTAATTTTATAAATGTAAAACACCATTTATACTTTAGAAGCATCTAACTACATTTGTTTTTTCATTTTTATTTTCTTCACTATGAAATTACTAGAACTTCCCCAAATTTTAAACTCCTTTCCCCATCTTCTCCATGTTTAGCCATGCACCAGTACTCTGTTATTACTAATTTGGCCACCACCGTTCAATGGCGACGGTGGAAGTGTTGGTGCGTGATGAGTCGGGAGAGGTGAGGGAGGGCTGGTGATGATGGGGGAGTGGTGGAAAGTGGCAAGGGAAGGGTTATCGGAGGAATACAATGGTGGCTATGGATAAAGAAGCACAAGGAGTTTGGAATTTGGTGACATTTTGATAATTTCACGCTAAAGAAGAATTTTTTTTTTAAAAAAAAGGTGCAAGTATACTTAATTGCTTTAGTGGAGAGTAAGTAGAATTAATTGTTAGATAAATGGAAGGGATGAGCTAGTTGGTAACATCTATTTACACTTTAAAACATCTAACTACATTTATTTATTTATTTTTATTATGCAATTATTAAAAGGTAGTGTTAATTTCCGTCCACTCGGCAGTAGTTAATAGTTTAATAGATACAAAGAATTTTCAATATCAATATATACTTTTAGATGTGGGACCTACTATTTTTATAAATATCAATACACTTTGCACAGATATCTATACATTATATACTCCTTAACTACCACTCATATTAGGCGGTGGTTAACATTTCTCATTATTAAAACATCTCCAAAATCTCCAAATTTCGAACTCCTCTTCTATATGTTTTCCTTATCTAGCCACCACGTTTGATGAGGTAATGACAGAAGCTTTGAATTCGGGAGAGGTGAGGGAAGGCTAGCTGGCAATGACGAGGGAGGGTGAGAAATGGCAGGGGAGGGGTTGTCAGCGGAAGACAATGGTGGCCGGCCAATGTTGAAGAATTTGAAAGGGTAGGAATTTAGCGGCATTTTAATAATTTCATATTAAAGACAAAAGTAAAATACCAAAAAAAGAGGTGTAAGTATATTAAAATGCTTCCATGGAGTAAATAGAATTACTCGCTACTTGCAAGTTTTATTAAGACTTAAAGTTAGGGATGTAATTTTGATTCGGTTCGACTGTAGTTCGTGCGGGTCAAGTTCGGTTCGGGCTCGTCGAGCTCCCGTTAAATTTTTGGGTCAGGCTAAGCTTTTTTGTTCAAGAGTCAACCCAGGCCCTAGAGGTATAGGACTCGGGTTTGAGTTTCGGGCTCGAGCTTCAGGCCCAGGCTTTCGAGCGGGCTTTGGGTGGGCCTTTATTTTTTTGGAATTTTTTTGCTTAATTTATATTTTTATTACTTTTATGATAAATTATACTGACCTCTCATGAGATTTCTGACAAAAACACTGACCACCGATGTAGTTTTAAAAATGACACAAACCTCCCATGAAATTTAATTTTAACATCAGACACACTCATCTGTTAAAATTTTAACGGAAACGTTTCCAAACCACCCAAAAAATCACCTCAAACCAAACCCACCCTCAAACCCCCTGAAAATCACCCTCTCTCTCTCTCTCTCTGAAAATCCAAACCCAAAAACCACCCTCTCTCTCTCTCTAAAAATCCAAATCTAAACCCAAACCCACCCAAAAAACCACCATCTTTCTCTCTCTAAAAACCCAAACCCAAACCCACTCTCGCTCTCCCTCTTTGCCGTCTCTCTCTCTCAACCACCCTTCCAACCTCCCCAAATGACCGGCACCACCACCGTCCGCCTACACCCGTCGCCGATCGCCCCACACACCGCCGGCAGAAAGGAGAGAGAGAAATAGAGACGGCATAAAAAAGAGAGAGAGAGACGGCAGAGGGAGAGAGAGAGAGGGCAGAGAAAGAGTGGGGACAGTGTGGGTTTGGGGCAATTAGCAGTCGACAGTCGCCGTCGCTGGCGGTGAGAAAGAGACGGCAGCCCTCTCTCTCTCTCTATTATATCCTTATCTCTCTGTTATATATATATGACAGATTCCCACACCGCCAGCGCCGAGCCTCTACTGCCACCACCGCACACCACCGCCACTCTTTCTCTGGTTTCTCTCTCTGTCCTCTCTCTCTCCTTTTGTGCTGGCGATTGTGGGGTAATCAGCGGCGGGTGTGGGCGGTCGGTGGTGGCGCCGATCATTTGGGGAGGTTGAGAGGGTGGTTGAGAGAGAGAGACGGCAAAGAGAGAGAGAGGGTGGTTTTAAGGGGGTTTGGGTTTGGGTTTGGGTTTGGGTTTGGGTTTTGAGAGAGAGAGAGAGAGAGAGAGAGAGAGAGAGATTTTCAGGAGGGTTTAGGGGTGGGTTTGGTCTGAGGTGGTTTGGGAACGATTTTCGTTAAAATTTTAACAAATGGATGTTTTTTATATTAAAATTAAATCTCATAGGAGGTTTGTGTCATTTTTGAAACTACATGGGTGGTCGGTATTTTTGTCAAAAACCTCAGGGGTCAGTATAATTTACCCTTACTTTTATAGTTATTTATGTTACAAATTTATAATATAATATTAATTTATTATTTTATTAGTAGTAGTTAATATATTAACTTA